>BOSO01004742.1:0-138257 GCA_018403395.1 Gorsachius goisagi
GGGGAGTCAGAGACGAGGGGGGAGCACACCGCCACACTACAGGACAGTGTATTATTTGGAAGCCCATCAGGAGTAGACTTAGTAACCTCAAAACAAGAGGAATGGACACCTTCTACAAGAGACCCTGCTGTGAACCAAGTTCCAAACATACAAAATTGTCTCATCACCAAAGCCTTCTTTGAAGTCACTGCAGAACTGACACTACGCACCAGCTACTCTAGTCCTTCTTATTTTCAGACAACAGTGCCTTTTGAAGCCATGGTAGTCATAGGAGGAGTCACACTTGCTGAAGCAAAAGTACTTTCAAACTGAGTGCAGGCTTTTTGACCATGATCCAGAAGCTTTACATAGGCATTTAGAAACACTTCCCTGTCTCAAGTTATCTCTTCCATTTTTAAAAATTATTATTATTTTTACATAGTTATTTTCCCATTTAATTTACAATTCTATTCAATAATTTTATCTATTGAAAAATTTTGTTGTTAATATCCTGCAATGTGTAAATTATATATACTCTTAAAATCCCCAAACGATTACTTTTCCTCATTTTAAGCATACACAGTATTTTATTTTTAAACAGTAATTTCTTCCAGGGATTTTTTGGGGTTTTTTTATTTGCATTTTCTTTCTAGTAATTATGCACCCATAGATATATTTTACATTTCATTCTTAAAAGATTTTTCCATTAAAAGAAAGCAAGTAATTAGTAAAGAGTTCTACTTAGATGACTGCTTCTGTATTCCCCACATTACTGTTCTTCAGGGAACGGTGTGCAGTAAAATAGATACTACTATTTTATAAATGGGGTTTCACAGAAAATTAAACTTCAGCCTGTGTTCCACGTTCTTGCAGTCCAGACAGATGTCCCCCACGTATATATTTTTTGACAGTTGCACTGTTATTTGGATTTGCTAGTCTAACCACTAACATCCTGGGCCTATTCAGAGTCTGTCAAATAGAAATTGTCTCCATTTATTACCCAATTAGGTTGTGGGAAAATGCTATCAGGTGGCCATGCTGCCAACTAGCGCGTGTAGGGAGACCCCTAATATCATGTTTGTGACCTTCACTCACATCATGGAACAGGTAGTTTTCATTCTACTTAAAACAAAGACAACCTAGTAATAAAGACTGGCCTTCTACACTGTGACAAAAAATCCTTGATGCTTAGCTAACTCCAAAAGAGTCAATAACATGAAAAAACAAATACTTGAACAAAAGAGGAGACATTACAACTGATCCACTGTGATTTAGTATTTCATTTCAACACAGAACACACAACTTTTTAGATCTAGAAAACAACCTAAGATGCTGAGATTTGACTATCCCAGACTAAGACACAGATTATCCCCTCCCAGGCCAATATTCAATAATGTAACAGAAGAGATAAAAGGGTGGTGTGCTGGTTAGCTGATAATTCTCCCTGTTCTTCTCTGAATTACATATAAACACAGTCCTGAAGCACTCTGTATTAAACTGAGCCAAAAAAGGGGATCAAGTGGGATAACATTTTAAAGTTGAGTCAATACATGTTTATTTTGAAAACAAGTTTTTATGATGCTGCCATATGATCTCTTCTGGAAGAAGTTACACTTTCTGTTCCAAACCTCTTTTGCTGACTTTCTATGCAACCTTGGTTAAAATTAAAAGATTTATTTGGAAGTAAATTCACACTGATTTTTGTATTCGAAAGGAGAATGTAATTTTTTTCAACGCCTTGACTTTTCCCTCATAAAAAAAACAACAAAAAAAACCCAACCCAAAAAGCCAGCACCAACTGTGCCTTAAAAGGGTAATGGTTACCAACAGCAAAGTATTCAACTGAAATATGATAGAATATGATAGACATAACAAGCATCTAGTACGTAAGATTCTTGCTTGAACCTTTAATACAGAAGAGAGACACCATTCACATCTGAGTAACTCAGTTTGAGATATTTTTCAACAGTGACACTAATTTTGATCTGTGTAACAAAGAACTGAACCACTGCTTCCCTTAAGCTCAGGCACCCCTCCCCAGTGGTCTTACCTGTCCTTCCATGCTGCTTCCAGCCACTATTACGTGCAGACATACTCACGCCCTCTTCTGACACAGCAACACCAGCAGCAATCATTACAGTTCACAGGACTCACGAATTTTTGTGTCTGTTAGGTATTTTCATCTCATTCCATGCTTGTTATATGGTTTCAAGAGGGAACCAGTTTATGTTCCAGGTGCATTAACAGAATAATTCAAAGAAATCTATTCTTTCTATTGTACTTGTCTTGCTGCTAAAGTTATAAAACAACTGGACATCATCGATGACAACCACTGAATATGTCTGTACTTTTCCATCTGTAGTTCTGCTACAGAAAGTGCATCAATGCAAGAATATTCTAAACAACAGAAGGGAGATACAGTGCCTCTTAGACAGCTGATTGCAGGTTTGTGTCTAATGACATAACATGTAGAAAAATATAACTACTTCTTTAGCAATGTCAGATAGTGTTCTGGAAAACACCTTAGCAATCACTGTATCTGGCTCTTCTGTTGCAAGCTACCATATTTTACGTGTTCCCTTCTAAAAACTAGTATTAATTTACTATAATGCAATATGAAGATCAAAATTAGAATAATATTTTCATCTTTTATTCAGTCAGTTTGTCTCATCTAAAAGAAAAATCACAGCTTGAACTGTGTAATCTCAGCAAAAGGTAAATCTCAGTTTATTAGGTACCAAGACTTCCTAGTATTTGGCTGAATTGAGCTCATCTTTCCTTTTTTGTGACAACTCATGTCATGACATTAAAGGTCATGTTCCTTCATTTCTGTCACTTTAAATTATGCCATCAATATCATGAAGTGATTCAACAGAGAATTTAATAAATGTTACAGAATTATTAAAATCATACTAGGTGGCTGCTTTTCATATATTCATGCAGTTCCTTTTATGATTTCAGCTAACACTTTACATTCTTAACAGGAAAAAAACAGGTGCCTTGAATATAATAGGAAATAAGTTGAGGATGCAAGTCTGGGGAGGAGTAGTAACTTAAATTCCAGTCACGCCATGCCTATAATCATAGCAATAGCACCATGCATGCATTCATTAAGGAAACATTCAGTTACCCTCTTTGCAATCAGGTTTAAAATGATTTAGCTCAACACTCTATCCCCAAAAGCATACATCTGTACTAAAATAAGAAATAAATAATTTAAAGGTATAAATGTTTATTGAAAACATTTGCATCCGACTCAATCAAGTGCTTAGTTGTATACTTTTCAATATGACTATTTTACTTCCATGTTGTTCTTCAATTTTTAAATGAGAACTTTAGGTTCCATTTTTCAAACAAAGCACCTTTCTGTTTCCCCCACCTTCTGGCAGACAGTCCCAATCTAGCTGCTAGAAGATGACTTGGAGTTTCCCACTGGAAACACAAATTGAAGGTGTAATCCAACTGTAAACACACCATTTATGTTAATAGTTGTGAAAAAACAACCTGGAGAATTAAATGCCACACAGTAGCATAATGTGTGCGCGTCCCTTGTCTGAGAAAACAGCAAGTACTCTGGGAGAAGAAAATAAAATAATATTTTTTATGTGGTTGCAGTTTAAATACAACCCTTTTCCACAGGTTTAATTATCATGGCATCAAAGATTCCCATTTTGTAATTTCTCCTCTTTAATTGATACACATTTCTGAGTTAAAATTCTGCATCCAACTACACATGTTACACATCCCAGGAAGCAGAAACAAAGTCATTGAATGAACAGCTGACCAGCTGGATGCTCTCTATGACCTGCATAGAGGTGAACCATGCATAGGATTGGATAGACCTTTTATTAAAATCCTAAAATCACAGGGTAGGAATAAGCTTCATAAGACACTGGAAATATCTGCATGGAACAGCCTTTTCAAAGCAAGCCAGACTCACCTAGCAGAACCGGTGCCCACTATCATGGAGACCAGAAAATCTCCATTGGATTGTAAGAAATTCCAGCAACACGTTTGGGTCAAAGTAGGCCCCTTTGAACAGAAGAGCTCTCAGAGCTAACACCATCCAATCCCTCTTCATGTAAGAATTGGCACAAGCACTCCTAATCTCTGTTTCTCTCTTGTATCACAACCCGGCTCATCTCAGGACTCTACACAGATGGGAACTGTTGTAACACCATGCATCGTCAGTTCCTGTTCAGTTGTAATACGTGTTTCACCTAAGTCCAGAACAATACATCATGAATGCAAGTATTCTAGATTACGCCGACCTGTGTGTTAACAGTATCTCTAACAGCTGTCAGGACAGATGCAAAAATGTTTTTCTTGACTTTGCTACTCAAGACTCAAGGTGTAATAGTTTTCTGAGTAGTGGAAAAAGAGTTGCCACTCCGAGCTGCTAGAAACCTTGTATGAAGGTACCAAGTAAGCTTTAAGTCCTCCATGATCCCAAGGAACTAGATGACTTGTTCCAAAGACAGCGAGGCTGGTCCCATATTCACCAGCATTATTTGGTAAGTGAGCAACAAGAAATGCAGGCACCATCGGAGCAAGTTGCCCAAGGAGGGAGCAGACACGGAAGCATTAACGAAATCCACAAACCCCACCACCACTAAGTCCAGGGAACACATTCCTAAGTATAGTTCCTACTTTGGCCTTTACCTAATCGTTTAAGTGACAGATGGGGTGCACAATTCATATTCCCTTACTGGATTAAATACTTAATCTATCAACTTCATCTTCTGGTTTTTTTGTTACTGCAGGCTTAGACTCTGCCTAAAGTGAAAGAGTTAAACGCATTGAGGTTCCACGCTGAAACAGATCATGTATACTGTGACACCTTCAGCATTAATTTGTAATGGTTTAACAAGTTGTAAAAAAAATTTAACTTTTTATCCCCTACAACAAGTTTTCTTTCAATGTATCATATGCAGCTCTAATAATGCCACTGCAGTATGCCTTAGAAAGCCAGGTGACCAATTCGGTTATCAACTATCACTGTTATCATTTTCTATTTTTATTATTGATATGATATCTCAGGACTAGAACCCATTTTGCTGGACAATGTGCGATACAGTAAAATTTAGTCTATACACTAAAATGCATAATAAAATTATTGTGATTATTTCTTTTTTACTTGAACCATTATCCACTATCATGAACATATTGTGTTAAATGCTACACATACATACATATTACTTCTAACATTTATAGGAAAAATAGAAAAAGCAGATAGTAAATGGGAAAACAGCACTTCAATTAATTCTGCCTCATGAATAAGGAGGCATGGAGACATTAAATAACTTCATTCAAGGACTCATATGCACACACAGACAGTTAAGTGGCAAGGTTGGGAACTGAACTTAATTTTCTAAGTCCTACCTCAGTACCTTAACTACAAACCCATCCATCCTTTCAGCCTACCTGGTTTTATTTTGACTAATTTTGTTGAATGCCCAATTCACAAAGAAGCTATAATGAATGTGCTTAACAAAACCTATTAGGTAAGAAAAAGAGGGAGAAGAGGAGCCTTCAAAATAAGTTACAGAGCTAATCGTGTGTAAAATTAAATGTTTTAAATCTTTTTGTTGTTTACATAATATTAAATATACATACAAGGTTGTGGGGAGTAGGAATATCAAGGGAGAAGAAACTTTCAGTAATGCTGGAGTTGGAATGGAAAGAGGAAAATAAAAAGAACTGAAGGTAGAGCACAGGAGTGAAGATAGGGATGCAAGAAGGGGAAGGGGAAAGGGGAGGCTGCAGCAGCAGGCAATGAATGAAAGCCTGCCCAAGTAATCTGCAAAAAGATGACTTCACACAGACATAACACCTGCAGCCCACCTTGGCCAAGGGACCCTGCTTAGACTTTTCACTTAAGTGAGGTCTGATGGTCCTTCTTCCTGCCCCTCCCACCTGGAATTACATGTTTTGTAACTGCAGCTTCAGTAAGCTTTCTATCACGTGCTGAAACACTTATTTTAACCACTGCTTTTTTGCACTGGAAGGATAAATCTTTACACTTTACACCTTACACCTTCTCTCTTCCTAGAATCATGTTGGGGGTGAACACATTCAGTACTGCTAACCACTTACTGCAGGCTTTTTAGGTGAATACATAGAAGGAATGGAACCGCACAAGAACCCTTCTCACTCCCTCTCAGCAAATTTTGGCTATTTTGACCCTAATGCTAATCTTAACTCTTTCCCTTTGCAGCTGAGAAGTCCAGTATCTCTGGATTTGTGTCAGACACTTTTGCACCTAAGCTAGTTGAGGACAATGGAGTCAGACCATGGGATCTACAACTCTGTCCTTGCCTAAGCTGTCAAACAAAATTTAGTCTGTCAGTGGAGACTTTACTTTTGTCAGGATTTTATTGTAGTCAGAGCGACTCCTTCTATAAAAGGCATTAAGAATGCTTAGATACAAGTCAACTTCACAAAATAAAAGCCTAGATTCAGGACAAAACAAGTGGGCAAAATCACCTCTGTAATCGTTTGGGTTGAAGTTATGAAGTCATCTATTATTTAAGACATTAGTGGTAGCCCTTGGAAAGGTTTTTCACACTGGTGACAGGATTATTTAAACTCTTATTTGTTTTCTGGATCACTCACACTCAAGGTTTCATTGTTAGTTAAATTTATTAGCTGTTGAAAAATTTTCCAAGACACTACAGAGGGAGAGCATACCACTGTACATAAAACTCATTTTCAGAATCATTGGTTGTCAGTTTTCATATTGTTCAGGTCTTAGTTGTTAAAACTGTTACAGAGCACAAAATTGCTTGCTCTGAGCTCACACCTACCAGCTTGGCATACAGATACTTGATTCAGTAGTCAAAAATCCCACAAAGGAAATTCATAGCTATTAAGGAAAACTTTGCTGCATTTGTTCCAAATTGTATTCTAGAATATCTCTGAATATCCAACTTCATTGAAATTGCTATATAGGATTAATATCTCATTGTGAAATATGAATACTCTAAAACACTATTAAAGAAAAGATGCCATATTTTTTTTCTGATGAAAAAGGTAGATAAAATATTTTTAAATGTATCTTGAAACATCATTGTTTTGCATCCAGAAAATTCCAGACACTCCCATTCTTTTTTAGCATGTGCTATCATTTTTTTTGTTCATTCTCTGATCTTCTCAAAATCATTGTGAGCTTATGTATTTAGTTTCTAAAGTGGATGAGAAGAAAGCAAAACAGACATTTTCCTGCCTAGAAAGCAATGACCATGAAACTACCTGTTGTCTGTCTAATTACAGGCAACACCAATTTAGAAAATTAGAGAGAAACAAAGCACAAGGCTCTTCATTGTCTCCCAATCAAGCCTCACCTCCAGGAAAAGCAAGATAGATCCAACAAACCCTTTTACATACATGTAACCTTTAGTCATGCAAGTCATCTTAATAAAGTCAGTATTTCAATTATAAAGCCAGCAACTACTCGCGTGTAAAGTTTTACAGTACTGAACTCACTAAAAATATTACAATGCTGCAGAACCATCAAGTTGTATGTATTATAGGTTTATGTCTCAAAATCTTTTGAATTCATTAGCTCAGCAATAAGGCTTCCACTGCATGCTAATCATTCTTTCAATGCACATTCTTGAGAGAAAGGACCAAGTCAAACATTTTCCTTTTAATTTGTGTTTAACGGAACATATATTCTATATGTAGTTCACATATATTTTTGGACCTCAAGAAATAAACAGTAGCAGCTCACTGGGCAGTCATATTCTGCAGAGGATCTTATACAATGAAGAGAAAAAACTGAATAATTTACACTAAAATCTGCTTGATTTACAGCCTTCTGTTCTATCACTGTGGGAGACAGTGTATGGGAATGAAGCCTCACAGTAAATCTACATTTAACAAAAGAAAAAGTTACTAAGCTCCAAAGACTGGCCAAGCCAACTTAAATAGCCCTGATAACTAGATACCTAAATCACAGAGCCTCCAAAAAAGAAAACAAAGACAGAGCTCTTACAATAGCATTTTAAACTCTACAGACTCGCTGTTCCTATTCGAGTGAGCACAATGCTGTAATGGATCTGGGTCCCATTGTGTCAGGTGCCGTGCAAATACAGAACAAAGAGACTCCCAGACCAAGGATCTTGCACTTAAAGTACAAAACAGAAAAAAAGATGGATACAAATGAACACTAGAGTCCAAGGAAACAAAACCACAGCATTAGCGAGGGCAGGAGACTCAGCACTGCAGCGAGCCTTGCTATTGTTAAATTCTGTATAGCAAAGGAGAGTTTGAAGGAGAGCAGAGGAGGAGGAGAGGAATGCATCTTTCTAGATGTTTACAAGGAGCCTTTATCAAGCATAAGAGCAGCACAGAAGAAAGCACAGAGACAGTCTGCTTCAATGCCTCACGCTGAGCTCATGGATGCTGGTATCGCTGGCCTCTGTTCGAAACCCTGTATTTGAAAATTTCTGCCAGTTCTGAAGGCAAATGCTTAAACTCTTACACAGGCAAAAATACCACTGAACAAGCAAAGCATTTGCCAAAAGGTAGAATGAGTAAAGGCTGAGCAAGACTCTCAGGTGGTATAGCCTAACTTTTAGAAAAGATTCCTTTTGAAGGAATCTGGGAACTTTTAATGCAAACTTGTTAAAAAAAAAAAAAACCACAACCAAAACACGAAAACCCAACAACCGCAGTTTAGACTCTTACTGTTTAGCAGAAGAAGAATTCTTGAATATTCATTATCTTCCTGAATTGGAATGAGCACTGGAAAATGAAAAATCAGATGTCAGAAACAGGGAAAACAGCCAGACTTCCTCTGTGTGAAACATATGTGCTAGATTTGTTGAAAAATGAGGAGAAAGAAGTTCTTTAGATTACAGCACATAGGTAAGCTATTTACAAATACAAAACTCATGCTGAGATCTTTGCCTTTCCTGCAGTCTATTCTTTGAGATCAACTCAGGCATTAATTACATAAATGACCCTGCCGCTAACAGCCGTGTGTGGAACACGGGGTGCAGAGATCATCCTCCATTTGGGAAGACAGGAATTTGGCCTTCAGGAAGCTTCTGACTGCAATCAGCTATTGGTTACTGTTGGATACATACAGCAGTTATTTCCACTGTATAAGAGTTAAATGAAGATATCTGCTGGTTAGGGGGATGAACAATAGATACAATGGCCACAAACACAGGAAAATTGTTCGTTATACCTGAAGAGGCAGCTTTCTAAAGTTGTTCTATAGCCTGAGAGAATGGAAAGTTCATACCTTCCCTTCAACAGAAGGCTCAAACTATTCGTGTGGGGTTTTTTTTAAACCTACCCTACAGACCAAAATCTTAAGGATCAACTGCCAAGGATCAGCTTTGGAAAGGATGTTTATTAAATTTCCTCTTCAAACACAAAGGCGTAAGACAAAAATAAAGTGAACCATTGAAGGGAAGGAATGCAGCATATGGTGCTGATGAGGATACCGAGAAATGAGACAACTAGGATTTACTTTCCTCATACAGTGCATTCGCCTCGTATGCAAGGTTTCAATGGCCAGGTGTGGCTTCTATAGGTTGTTTTTCTGAAGGCTGAAAACTATTTGAGTCTGTTTATAATTACAGTGGAAAGACTCAGTAACATCACCTTCAAACACAGCAATAGAAAGAAAGACAGACAAGCTTTGGAAATATTTGATGCAGACTACTAATATAAAAACAAATCAGATCCAAGAGGCCTAATTCAAATCAACATGAAATAAGGGGAAATTTCTCTTGAGTATGATCTGAATGGTCCAAATAATTTTTCAAAGGCATATACTCAGGGAAAAAGGAAAAAAAAAAAAATGCAGCTCTGTTGTAAAGTCAAGTTGTATGGAACATTTCGGAGCTCTTTTGCAGCTAGGTAGGTTTCCCTGCAAAAGTTGCTTTGAGGCGTAAGGGTTCTTTCCAGCCTGTTGTTTTTACTTTAGGCAGTTATTACTGCCTAAAGTAGCAGTGTCAATATTTCTGCGCATTTGAACGCCTGTGTGTGCACACGTGCATCTCTCCCAATTCCTTTGCTCCTGATATGCATGGACAGATCAAACTTATAACTATCAATATTTTGACCAAATTTAAACACATCCTTTTTTACCTTCAAAACTCCTAACATTCTTCATTATTACTATAGACGAATACATTTTTCTCCCTTAGTTTGACTTCCACCAAACTGTATGGTTCAAGTTTAGGTTCACATGGAAAGGTCATAGAAGATAGGAAAAGGCAGAGTTCATATATAGAGAAATTATGTGTATCACTCAAAATTAGGTTTGTGTATCTTTTGTTACTGCACAGTAAGACAGAATGGGTCATGGCAGAGAGCCCAAAAGTCAAGAAGCATAACAACTGCAGGGGGATTGGACCTAAATTGCTTCTTCATTTGATAAAAAGCAAACCAAACCAAAACGCTAAACACCACCCAAAATAATTCAAAACCCCATAAAATCAGTCCCCCCAGCCCAAACCAAAAGATAACCAAGGGGCAGATTTTTGTCCATTTTTAAAGTACTTCGAGATCTGTTAGTAGAAAGCTGCCTTCAAACACTAGATATTATCATTAATATAGGTACAGCAGGGGTGTTTTATTTGTTCTTACACTGCTTTTCAAAAGGATATCCAGTTCTCAAATTAAAAATCTGATTATAATTTTCATACATACTAACAAATTTTGTTTAAGAGCACTGATGAATGAAACAAGAATCCCCTATGATATATTCTGCACAGACAGTAGTGCTTATGTAAAGACAGACAAATGAACCAAGAACAACCTGAACTTCTTCATCAGAATAGTAGGTGCATAGGACCAGAGGCATTCAGACACAGTCTTCAAATTCCAAAAGTGCGTAACACTTACACTGTTTAAGGTATTCTGTAATTTTGTATTGCAGTTTTAAATGAAGGTATTTATGAGTGAGGAAAGACTGGCATTCTGTATTTCTTATGAAATTAATTATTTTATGCATTATTATTATTGTGATTGTCTGGAATAGCTGTTCTCCCTTCCTTGGGCATTCTGATTATCTGTAGGAAAAAGGACATGGGTGTTTTAAAGGAGATATGTTTAGGTTCTGCTAAAATACCATGACAACAGTCAGAATTATTCATTTTCAAAGCTTTTCCAGAATAATATGTAAAGAAACATCAAATATTTCATACTATTATGGCAGAAAATGAAAAGTGTTCCATTTCATGCTTAATTTATTTTGTAATTATAAATCTGTTGGTAAACAGCACCATAATAGGCTTTGCTTTGTGCCTGTTTATGCTTTTGAACTATTTGAGTTTTAATATGTTTTCAATACAAACAACATGATAATAACTGTTCTTGGAAAAGACTGGCTAGATGGGTTCATCCCAAAGTAAATTTTACCATTCATCACATACACCTGCTATTAAGGGACATTTAAAAAAAATAGATAGTAAGCACTCTGTCAGTTTTTAAATTGCAGAACAGAAGTAATCATTTATAACCAGAACAATTTAATACTAGTTCTACCATAACAATAGACTTTTCAGAACAATCAGTAAGAGAGTTTTCAATTAAAACCACTTTTTGTATAAAAATGTTGAAGTGGCATATAGGTGACATCTCACAAAACCATGGTCTCATATTTTAACTACTCTGTCCCTGTTGCACTCCTGAAAAGAAGAGGTTTAGGTTTCTCCTGACATACGAGTGAGTACTCCGGCTGTCTGTTGCTCTTTTTGGAGGTTCACAATTACTTAAGATAGTGGGGGTTGGTATTTAAACATTTGTATTATCAAAATGAAAAAGCATGAATTCATTAACAGACAGCCTATACTGTATTTTAGAACACCACATTCTTCTCCTTAAGACAGGAGTAAGCACTGTTTGTACAACTACATGCAAGTCAATTATCAAAAGATGCTTCCTACATACAGATGTATAATTAGAAATACATTTTGAAAAATAGTTTCTCTTCTATGAGTCCTTGCTCATGTCTGCATTCAGTCTTTATTGATCAAAGTATCATCACATCTTCTAATATTTCTAGTATAGAGCAGTACTCTGTAATTTCACATTTGCAGAGTTGTTAACAGCTTCACCTCCAGCCCCCACAAGGGCTACAAATTTGCAGAACAGACAGATATTGGAGCTTCTGTACCATCAGCAAAAAGCATAAATATTTGCAAGAGATCAGGGACTCCATAGTTTGGCGACAAGGATTAGGAAAAACAGGGGTTTGCATGTAAGATAAGTAGTTAAGTTTATGTAGCTGTACATACAAATTCACCCAGTTTGGTATTTCAGCTTGGATGAATAAGAAAATTCAAGTAGCCAAGTCCTTTCCACCATTAAATAATTCATCAGCACAACTGCACAACAGACTTTAAGGCTCTTCCATCACTGTACCCTGAGTAAAAAGCCTAGTACACTGTATTTAAGTAGAGCGGTTACCCTTTCTGAGACAGTGACTATGTTATGAATACAAATTTGAAGACCAGTCTAGGTAGGTGTTTATGAAATAGAGTGATCATTGTGGCAATTCCTCACTGAAGTGTGTCAAGACTGCGTAATCCTGAAGATATGCTTTTAGTAAGGGAGATAGCAAGCTAGTTGTCACTCAAATAAGTCAGCTGCAGAGAGCAATTCTAAACGCAGATGGGAATTCCCTTATATCCCTCCTTCTCCCAGTAAATCTGCTTCTAAAAAACAGTCAAAAAGTGACTGCATAATTTTATAGTGAAATTTATATCTGAAGTAGTCTGTAATAACAAGAAGCGAGTGTGCAGGTACATCAATAAAGAACCTAAAGTCAAAATTCAAGTGAGAAGCTAAGATATTTTTTATATAAACACATTGCCCACAAGTTTAAAAAAAGTCTTACAAACATTGTCCTTCATTTTGAACAGAACATTTTTTAGAAAATAATTTATGTAGCAATCTTTCCAGATTTACTTCTTTCTGTCATCACTGTAGGGGTAAATACCTCTATTGTATATAGATGCCTTTCAATACACAAACATCCGGCTTTATTTGTCAGGTTCCAGTATGTTTTCTCTACCTTTTGTCAAGTTTTAAAACTGCTTAAGAGAATCCTTTAGTTCTCATTTTGTTTCTTGGAACCATTTTGATGTCGTGGCTACGTCAAAGTTGAAAACTGTATTTTATGCATCTAAGTTCTGTTATCTAGACTAAGGGAAAACCCAGCTATTTCTAAGATCACAAGCATGCATTTTTACATGTCAGCGTTGTGCAGTGTGAGAACTTAATTGTTATTCTAGGGTGTGATTAAATGATTTTCATTTATACAGTTTACTAACATCCTTATAATATTAAGCAAAATATTATTCCACTTAGAACAATAGAAATTTTAAAAATGAAGTTGCATAATTACAGAAGTTATTCATGAGCACATTGTTGCACCAAACAATCCTACCATTTTAGATGAGGCCAATGTTACTTTGACTTTCCTCATGAAGTCCAAAACTCTTCATTATTAACTAACTCCATAAATTTTCCTTACCAAGAAGTGATTACCCATTATTCATAATTTAATATTCACCTGAAAAAAAAACCACAACAAAACAAAACCATAATTCAGGCAGAAGCTTTAAGTAATTGATCACAGAAGCAATAGCAGAATGGAAAAAAGGAAAGGTTTTGAAAGCATAGCGGGAAAGTCAGTGTTGAAAGCCAGTGACAGTGGAGCTCCTCTTTTCTTTTGTATTTAATCCCATGCTTCCATGAGCAGCAAACAGAGCAGTCCTAAAACCAGTTGATAGCATAATTTGCCTACAGAAATAACAAACATGTTTAGCAGTTATGCCTATATGTATTTATCTGCATGTGTATATACAAACAAAAGCAATTAAAGGAAAAAGGCTATGTTACTGGATAATTTATTTGCAACAAATCATTCCATTCACTCCTTAGAAAGTTAAAGTGATTCTAAATTATGTATGAATAAGGTATGCAGAGGACACACATGCTTTCTCTGTGTTTATACAGTACTCGGGACACAGGGATCCTGATGCAGGACTTTTGTCATTTGATGCTGGTGTTTTTACTTTTGTCATTCTTTTTTTTTCCCCCTCTTGCTGCCTTCATAAGAATAGATTTACTTCTAAAAATCTTAATGGAGCCATCACTATGCTGTGGAATTAACATTAACAAAATCTTTCTATACAGTTATAAGGAGAATTTCTTCGTATACTGTGTTTACTCCAGTGTATTCAAGAAAATGCTGGGAATGATTCCAAGAAAAAAAAAAAAAATCTACAGAATGGCAAATACCAGTGGGACCACAGGGTTATGATGGACAAATAATAAGAAGTTGAAGATGACACCAGTAGATGAGGTACTGCAAACCTGAAAGCATTCTACCCCTGGAAAGGGGAAAATCATGCATCAAGCAAACAGTTTTTAATGTCAGTCTAACACACCTTCTTAAAATCACATTTCAGAAAACAGTGATCTCTGTGTGGGTCTACCTTAACTACATTCACTATATTAATAGTTAATATACCAAAGTTTCCTGACTTCACAGGTATCCTCTGGGTATCTAATTGCCAACTTGGGGCTTATGCTGGAGCTATGGAGACTCTGTAATATCTGGAATCTCTACAGATATCACAAGAGCAAGGCAGAAATACACAGCTGCTTCCAGATCTGACACACAGAGATTTGTTGGCACATGCTCAGATGATCTTTTGAAATTATGGAACTAAAAATTGGCCCTGTCAACTTGGAAAAATGCTGGGATGAGTAAACCAACAGCCTACCGTGCCTTTAAAAATTACAGGATTTCTAAAATGCAATCTTGATCCCTCAGACAGGACACTGTCAAACTGAAACACTATGTTGTGAATCCTGATGCTTAAGTTTCTCATTAAACAAAATGTGAATTATAAGTTTCACACATCTTGAGGCAACACAAACCCCACATATTCTACCCTACTATGGGACTGTATGGTCAAAATGCCTAAAATTTCAACTGGATTGATTGAGAAAGGCTCTAGGTTTATTTTCCGTGTATCACCCAAGTAGAAGGTCATTTTAAATCCTTTAGGCTGTTCACTTTGAATGATTTTGTCATGAGAAATTAATTTACAGGCTTATGGACTTTGCAGAAATGATAGATCTCTAAAGACTTTTTGAGCAGTGAATAATGAACTTTGTCAGCCTCCTCAACACTCTGAATGATTTAGTTTCCTGAATAAGTGAGGCAAGTGTTGGTCTTATGGCTACACTGTCAAATGACTTCTGACTGGAAGCAGCAAAAATAAAAAGACAAAAACTTCCACTTTCTAACACATAAGAACACTGTTTGACAGCACATCACTGTTTCTTGTACAGGAGCATGGTTCAATCTCAATGTCTTGAGCGGTAATTCTTGAGACTTATAAACAGGGGACCTTTGTTAAAATCTGACAATGCAAAGTAAGAGGTTTATTTCCCCTCCACACTGAAGAAAAGTTATGTTTGAGATCTAAAGAGTGCTAGTTCTCTTCACATTTTGAAGCAATCCCAGAACCAGGTTTTCAGCTTTTGAAATACCATTTCTTGCCTTTAGCACTGAAGACTATATCTAAATACCATAATGACTATGATTTGAGGATACTTTATTTTTCATTTCATTCTAATATTTCTGGCATTAAATCCACTACATTAATGCAAAACAAATAAAAGATAATTTATGTGTGTCTGACATAGAAGAACGCTTTAGGGCATTTGATGATCATAATAAGAACTAAATCCATGGCATCGGCTTAAGCTCAGTAATAGGCAAAAACCTGAACAGCTTTGATTGCCCAGAGGTGTTATCCTAAATCAAAATGAGCAGACAGCATGACCAACGCTAACATCTGTCTATTTTTATCAAAATTTTGCTCTTCCCATTTCCCAACTTTACAGCTCTAAAGGTCACCTGTTCAGTATGTTACACTCTATCCATGTTGCCCCAGTACCATCATGCATTATAAATTCCATGATTCTTTAGAATACGTTTTGTCCCAGAACCAGCTACATTTTGATGAATGAGATCTCAGACTAGATAGGTAAATAGAAAAAGGGTGAAGGATGTAAGCTTGCAATGTATAATTTATTATAAGCGCCACAAAATACCAGTACTGAGAGAAAACAAATTATTGGCCTCTCATGCAGTGACCATGAGAAGGTGATAAATATTTCATTATATAGTACTCATCAGACATTTGAATAGCTCATCTGTCCTATTTATGCCAGCTAAAATGAATTCAACCTCTCAGTGGCAAATGTATTTTTAATGTTTCTCTTTACCTTCTGTGGAAGAGGCAGCTAAAAAGTCCATCTTCCACAAGAGTTACATTATTCATTTCATTACATACTGTAAACTGTTTATTCTTGAATAGGCTTTTCTTGCTAAAACCAGCCCTTCACATTTTAAGGAAATTGCATCTCCAATGCTCACTTGTTACTAGGAAGCAGAAGTTACCACGGTTGTTCTCTATGCTGTGAAAACATGGTATTTTGATGGGGAAACACCCGTCTCATACTCAACTTTAAAATCATTTGGAGACATCCATGGGGACCTGCTCCTTTAGAAAGAAAAGCCAAGCTGGATAACACCATTTAAGCTTCCTAAATGCCTTCTTATATGGAAAAATTACATCACATTTTCATGTAACAGGGCATCAGTTCTCATGCTAAACATTTCAAGTTGTCACATCTGTACATTAGCAGAATTTTTAAACTGTGCCAATTAAACAGTCAAGAAATAAGATATGAGCAATCTATGATGTAGGGGTACATCAGGATCTTAGGATTCATATGACATCACCATAAAAAGACCACCCTTCTCCTCCTATTGACTGTAATAGAATTCCATGTGGTCCCCAAAAAACTCTGGAACAGTTCTTTATTAAGTGGCCATGCAATCAGCAGTCAATTGATTCTAATTTTATACCTTCCACTACTTCTCAGAAACTCTACCTTGAAAAATTTGTACCTGTTAACTCTCAATAATGTATATGTTTGTTTTCCAACTGTGAACAGAACTTTCAAGGGTATTCAAGAACCCCAATAAGGGATGTAGTTATAAGAACCTGTTACAACTCACACATAAGAGTAACTAATTGAAAGACATTATTACTGAGCCTCAGTTAACCTCTTTGTAATATGAAAAATACCATAAACATTCCATTTCTGTTGTCCTTGCTGTTCTTGACTCCAAGTACTATGAACTTAAGGCCCTATTATAACCCAAAAAATAAGATCAAGAAATTTGAAACTTCTGGTGCTAGGTCTCAATTTACTTTCCAGAGTTTACCTCTTATTGCAGTCATTCAGGCTGTTAGCCCTACTGTTCCTAATCCTAAATATAATCCTAGCTTTAACATGGCTTCAGATGCCACTATAAATCAGAAATCAAGACTAAAGAATTCAAAAGACATTTATGTCAACTATCAGTTTACCTTTCTGGAACTTCCCAAGTAACACAATTCATTCCAGATCAGGAGCTACTAACTGCATCGAGTTAAGAGTTGGTTTCTAACCCCTAAACTTTTCTGAAATATAGGAACTAGCCAGGAATAAAGAATGATTAATTTAATTCTACTTACACTAGACCTATGCTTACATATTTAGATCTTGTTGAAAACTGCACTTACTCTGACATACTTTCCCTAACTCTGTTTTTATCCTGGCCTTAATGTTTAGTTTTAGCCCTGTTACAATCTAGAGAACTTAATAAGGAATTCAGAGCTACTTACCTCTCTAGAACTTTGCTAATACTGCCTACACTGAGCTTCCATGGATAGTTCTTTTTCCTGGCTTTATCCCTAGAGATGGAATGGGAAGGGAAATACGAAGAATTTTGAATCCTGAAAATACGACTACCAACAGCTGTTTCAAGATTAGTTTTTGCAGTCAGAAATGGGGAATTCCTTTCATTTCTATACATCTCTGATATCGTTTGACTTGCATTACTTATAATGAACCCTCTGTTGCTATGGTGCATATCAGGCTCACTGTCTCTACACTGACAGTAACAAAGAACACAGATGGCCACTGCTATTATTGCCACTCCCTCAGTGCATCCTTGTGTGCTTGATGGGGTCTGGAAAATGCCTGTGTTGCTCCACCCATGTAATACTGACCACCACAAAAGCAGTTGGAGAAGCAATAACAAGACTGAGCACAGAGAGTTTCAAAAATTTCTGCCTCCCAATAACAAAAATATAGAGGCTCTTACATCAGAGACAGAAGGTCGCATCAAGGATATTGAAAAGAAAAAAAAGGAAAAATATGCTTTGATAACGAACACTTGCTTAAATGAAGCAAACTCAGAGAGTCAACAGTAAACTGGGGCTGTTGATAGGGGCTCAGTTCTCTTGTCCTTATTTGAATAAAACCACTACTGAGACCATGAGTAGGTTAGCATGAAAAAAACAAAAAAAAAAGATAGCATTGTGCCAAGAATCATCAGCTGCTAAATGAGCTGATTCATCAAAATACAGCAGAGAATACTTCATCTTTTCATGCTCCCTATATCCTGATGAAACTTTCTATCTTTCTGTGACTTTTCAAAGGCATTCTGTCTTAGCTATATCTGGAAATAGGTTTCCCTGGAGAAGAGTATTTTGGACACTGGTAAGCACAGTATGTCTATCAAGCCTGAAGGATAAGATTAGTAAATAATTGTTGTCAACCAAGCAACTCTGATGTATCAAAATATTTTTGAGGGTAACCAAATATTTAAATATCAGATCAGCTTAATTTACTGATTTTGATAAGATGTAGAATTTTTGCCTTATTATTTTGTTTGAACACTCTGGTTCTGCTCCTCTGCATTTTCCAATAGACCCTAACATTAGCACTGTTTCCTCTTTGTATGCTGTATTTTGTGGATGAAAGCACAGGTGTCTCAGCTTCCAAAGAAGCTTGTATTAATTTCAATGCCAGTAAAATCAATGATTAAAGCTCAGTTCAAACACCGCAGAATGAGTTTCCATGTGCCGTCTGTGTAAATATAACAATTGTCAGGATAAGCCGAATTCCAAGGCTGCTTTAAAACAGAATTGAACCAGGGCTTTGTAATAACATCTACCAGCAGCTGTAATTATATACAGGCCTGTGTTTCTCTTGTAGGATTTTGGTAGACATGTAGAATCTCTTACTTTTGAGGAGCTGTACTAGCTGGATCTTAGCAACAGACTAGCTTTCTGAGAACCTCTGTTCCAGCCTATCCTTGTGGCAACACCTCTGTTAACAGTTCAGTAGGCACCTTTGTATTTAAGGAATCTAATGAAGCTTTTATTATTAAGTTAAGCTACATCAAGATTGGACCGACTGTTTATCTTCAATATATCCAAATTTGTTTATTCTTGTTTCTGACTGACAACAGAAGAAAGCTAAAGAGAGGCAGTCTGAGGTTTCTTTAATATGTAAAACAGAGACATTATATCTACTATTTGCAGTAGAATTTATAATAGACAAAAGTGGTTTTGAAAGTTATTTTCCTTAAAGAATTGAGTTTGCTTCTAACACCCCATTGTTTTGCATTTATTAGCAAGTGATTTATGAAGGAAAGAAGTTAAGTATTAGAAGTTCTGTATTTTTATAGTTCGTTTTTCCCTCAACAATTCCATATATGTTTTTGCTCTATTATGAATTCTGAGCTCCATATTCAGTAATCATTCTTTATGACAACCTAAATATGTACTGCATTATTTGTGAATTAGAGAGCAATTTATTTGGAATCTCAGAAAATTACTTTTCTTCTAGATGCTATTTTACAGTCTATCCATTTTCTCTTTTATCTATGATTGCCTCTTCTATGTCACATAAGCCTTAAGAAATATTTCATACAGACGTGAATTGCAGGATTACAAAAAAGTTTCAAAAGGAAAGATACAGCTTTGATTGTGGCCAGAAGGAAAATAAAAGACAATAGCTAAGTAACAAAACAGGACCTTGTACAGGGCCACTGTAAGCGATAATATGAATATATATATAACGAGAAGCCTGCAGTCACGCAAGTCTGGATCTGACAATCAGTTCAAAGTTCCTACTTCAGTATGAGGCAGGATTGCCCCAACATCCTCCTAAAACATCTTTCAGGAATTTCCACACTGAGAGAGATTCTTCCTATGAATTAGAAGACTTCACCTGACCCTAAAAGTATTCTTTCAGTTGGGATTTTGTGAAAGCTCTTCATTCTTCATTTTGAAGTTAAGTAAGCATTGAAGGCTCAAGTTCAAGAGTCACATTTCCACTGGAGAAACCTGGTGCATAAGTTTAAATAAAAAATGGCTACAAAAAGAAAATTCACATTACACAACAAGAACCGCTTGGCAAGCCATGTCATACACACACAGCAGCTGAAGAGAAAAATATTTTTGCTACACATTTAATGTGCTAATGTGAAGAAAGTAAGTAATTAACACTTAGAGCTGAGATAATGATTTAGCAGTTCTTTTTCATGTGTAACCCAGGTGCCAAAAAGGCCACTTGAATTTCTGTTGCCTTCTCCTAGTTCACTCTAATGAACACTGCATACAATGGGAAAGAAAACAAAGGCTTTTGTAGCTCCTCATTAAGAAATAAGGTGAATTTTAGCATTTCAAGAGTCCAGACCAAAATCTTGGACAGAAGGCTTTATTAACCTGGAAATAAGGTTAACTTCATCTTTTGCCTCCATTCCAAATCTGCAAATTTTACAAAACCGTTTATATATAAAGTACAGAAATGCAACATACGCAGAAGACAACACTTTTGGAAGGAGGAAAGACTTCTACCCAGCCGGCCTTGTGCTAAAAACTGACCCATCTGAAAGTTAGGAGCACTATACTTATCCTGACTGCTAAGCGCACAAATACTCTGCCTGAAGCTCTTTTCCTCTCCCTTGCAACATCCCATCTGCTGGCTGAAAGCTGTTTTTTCACAATTCCTCAATCCTTCCCCTCCATAGGGGAGAGACTCACCAGCTGGCCTCTCATACCAGGTCCCAGCTTTTTCTGAAATCTTCAGGAGCCTGAAGAGCCAGGAGGAGGTCTTTTGTCTCTATTTTGACTCAGTTCGAGTGTGTGCCAGGTCAGAGATTAATACAACTTCGAATTTTCTTCAGAGTTACATAAAACTTCCTGTGACCATGACACAAATGACTGTGGATCTAATTTATTGATAGTAACTTACAATTCTACTATGAGAAAGATCTGATTTTAGACCTAGAATAACAAGTTTAACTTAACTCAGCAGTAATATAAATGACAGGCTGAACTAAATGATGGTCCAACGCATGAAAGCAGCTGCATAAAATTAATATTCAGCAGGAAAACAGAATGAAGGCAATTAACCCATGCGGATGCAGTGAGGAGGCAGACAGACCAACTGACAGAAAAGTGCAAAAGCCAAGATGCACCAGATTAGATTCCCACTGGATTGTGAGAATCCAGGGCATGACAAGCACATCATGAAGATTATCCTCAAGCAACTCATTGAGTAAAGGTTTCGCCCACAGAAGTACCTGTTCAGTAGGGACGGTGTGTTTGCTGCTATAAAGGTGCTACAAAGGCCTTACACCCCCTTAAAGACTGATATGCATAAACTGTACAGGAATCCGTTTTTGGAAATTTGTAACCATTTACCAAAAAGTCTGGCCTATGACTCCTGTGTGTGTTTTTGGAGTCAAACCTTTTTACAGGCTCCTCAGTGACATTTAATTGGAAGTCTGTGTGGTACATTCAGCCTCATGTCAGCAAAATGCCTTGGGTAAACAGCAATAAGCAAACTTCGATGGGTTTATTTACCACACAGTTAATAACTTGGGTGAACTATTTGTCTTGGGTGTAATATTTATCTTGGCAGAAAACTTGGTATATATACTTTATTCTTTTTGACTCTTATATGTACGTAAATTTTAGAAATATCCATTGACAAATAGCAAAGTTCAGAACCTTTCCCTGAAAATAAACACTGCTCTATTGCTTTTGTATCAAAATATTGCTAAGCATTGAATTCACTCAACAGAAAACAGAAGGTTCTCTTACTGTCTCATACTTGCATCCTTCACTTCTCTTAAACAAACAGTAACGCTCTCAAGAGAACATGTACCACACTGAATTACTTTATTTTCAATAAAATCCAACAGTGGTACTATAGTAACTGTCTTCAGCATGATTAATGTAGGAAACATTTGGAAAGCATGTTATTATTATTCTAAATTACATTTTGGTTGAATTAATTTTTCTGCATGGTTACCAAGATATAAAGAGTTCTGAAATTCTAATTGTAATATTTGTACTTGTGAGAGAAGATGAGATTTGAAGAACAAGTACATATTGCTGAAAGCTTTTTAGTTTGAGAATTTCCAAACTAAAAAAAAGGGTGCAACATATTGTAAAAGTCACTCTACAAGCTATCAAACCAAAAGATTATAGTGCCAATGACGTCCTTAATTGAAGATTTCTGTTAAATTCCAAGACTATATTGTACTTCCAGCTTAATGCTGTAACAGAAAACAATTTTATTCTGCACTTATATGCTGTTTCCCCTCTTATCACTATTGTTAAGTGTTAAATCTTCTCTTTTCCTACAATTGTATTGTCTGTTTCCCAGGCAAGGCAATGCCCTTACTTGTAAAGTTGTGATAGATTAAGATGTACTGGGATTATCAATCAGATAATACACAGAGGGACCTGGGCAGCAGTTCTTGCTGTGGATTTTGCAGATTGTTTTAATGACACCTTTAGAAACCCTTATCTTCAGCTCATAACTTCCCCAGAAAATGCATGGTTTGCATATACAGAGAAGTACACAGATGTGATTGAAAAAGAACAGGAAAAAAACCTTAGAATCCCTCTCCTGTACTTTCCATAGCTGTAAACAATTGATCCTACAAAAGACAGGCCTGGAGATGGAAGGAAACAACGCTATGGGCATATCGGGGACCAGCTCTCCCCTTCTCTAGTGAAAGGGGAAGCATACAAGCATTCATTGAAGGTTTCATAAACAGAAAAGCCTATTTGTCCCAGTCTTTCCTGGTAATAGCCAGAAGAAATAACTTTCCCGTTTCTAATCAGGTATAGCACAATTACACTTTCTGTGCAAGGATTAAAGCCTGAGAGAATCGAGAGATGTTCAATTCTAATAAGACAATGGATGTCGCATCCGAATCTAGCATTGCCGCACAAAATGTCCTTTCAATAGCAGTCAATTCATTTTCTGACTACTTGGCCCACAATGGTCCTAAATTCCTAAATATCAATATCAGAAACCTGAAGTGCATCAAACACCATTGATTTTAGATAAATAGCATTAGCACAGTTTCGGAAAAGATCTACAGAAAATAATCAAGAATTAATTTTGTAGTCTGAAACACTTAAGTGTGGGGTATTCATAGATAAATCAAGAAAAGGAAAAAAAATTTATATTTAACCCTAAAAATCAATCAGTTGCTGCAAATAGTCCCTCTCTGTAGTTAAAACTCGACTTTCTCAAACTTGCACTCTAATTATTCCATGCTTCAATATCCCAAAGGCAGTTAAGCATTTTTCAAGAGTTATTGGATAAATAATCAGTATTTTCAACAAGACTTCCAGACAAAGCCTACCCGATACCTTACTTATTAATAATGGCACATACTTTGATTTATATTGTAAGCATTCAGCAAAGAAACAGACTGTCTCTTCTGGAAAGAAAGCTCCCTCATTTAGCAGATAAAGAGGTTTCACCTTCAACCTAGACAGAGTTACTGAGAGGTCATCAACAGTCAAAGAAAAACTGTGGTTGTAGCCCTGTAGAGAAAGAACAGGCATATCACGAAAAGAGTAAATTGAGAACAGGGATTATGGATGTATTGCATAGAAATGTATAAAGTTGCTAATACCATGGTACAGTTATCACGTGCATAATGGTGGTAGCAGCAGCACTGTCACCCAGTCAATAGCTCGTTTTATTTGCATCTCTCCTCTCTGCCCCTTCACTTCAGTGAGCACTGATTCAAAGGCAGCATTTGCCATTCTCTCAAATAAATTGTTCCTCTTCCTTATTGTGGCTTTCCCATGTGTTTGGAGGAACAAGGAGATTCACAATTACCGCCTCAATCTGCTAATAACTTTGCTAGCCAAGATCTTTCTAGACTTTCTAGACTTTCTAGGCTTTCTATAGCAGAGAGTAGATTTTTCTTTCCTGTCAGTTCAGGCTTCTGTCTACACACACAGATGACATTCTTTCATAAACTGGAATGAAACTTTAGCTTGAGAAAAAGAGGATTTAAAGACCACAAGGAAACTGAAATTCATGTTTCTCTATGAAAAGTGGATTGGTCATTTTGCCTGCTTTAGAAAACACTCAAATACAGTGAATCACATTGTGTGGTTGTAGGAGAAACCATAAAATTATTTAAAAGGAAAGCAAGAGTGTTGTAAGGGAAGAAAAAGAAGAAAAAAACAAATAAATTTTAAAATACATTACTGGTATCCACTTCTTGGAAACACTTTTATGCTTAATACGTGCCACTGATTTCATTTTAGGCCGAAATACTCTGCCTTTGAAACATTTCTCTTCAAAACTCCAGTTACAGAATGCAGAGAATATTCACAAAAGAGTTTGAGAAACACCTGGAAGGTATCTTACCCTGTCAGTCCAGTAAAAAAATTTTAAAACAGTAAAAATATATCCACCAACACTTTTGCCTTAGGGCGTTATATACTGCTTTACACTGGCTGGAGTACCTGAAGGGGTAACTACTTGGAAAAATACCATTGATCCAACTTGCATCCTCAAAATCTTACAGAAGCATTTACCTAGAGAGCACATTCAGAATGAGACAAACGGAAGTTCTGCATCATTCATTGCAGATTTACCCAAACTGTACAAGACTCGAGAATACAAAATACAAAGTTAACTTTAAAACACTTTAGGTATTATCTGGAAGCCAACTGGTTGTCAAAGGCTGAGAAAACTAAAACAAGTATGGAGACAAATTGGAATGAGGGAATCCTCTCCTTACAAAAATGAAGACTGAGATTGAATACGATTAAATTTTAGAAATTAAATTAAGGTTCAAGCACTGGAGAACAAGAAGATCTATTCCAGCTAGAGGCCTGTTTTGGCACTGACATTTTCAGATTGCAATTGAAAGAATATTAATCCTTGAAGATATTTAACACTTGATGGACAAGGCCCTGAGCAGCCTGATCTAGGCTGGCCCTGATCCACCTAGGGGCTCAGTCAGATGAGCTCCAGAGGTTCCTTCCAGTCAACTATTCTAGGATGCTATCTTAAGATTTATAAGTATTAAAGCAATGGGGTTTAGAATAGCCCTGTAACAGAAGCAACAAGGATAAGAACCACACTGCATCAAAGCAGTATGGTAAATTCAGGAAAGAGACCGCAGATGACAATGCCATCAATAGCACAACTCAATGCCCAAGAAGGTCTCTTCCAGTCTTGTATTCCTAAAAAAGATGTTAAAAAACCCAACTCCAGAACAGGAGATATTAATATCCAATAGACATATTAATTTCACTGCTATCTGGCCTAAATTTCTTCCCATTCCACTGAATTACTTGCATTAGTAACTAGCATTTCCAAGGGAGACTTTCCACACAAATGCTTTATATCATTATGATTAGTTTAGCTTTTACACTTTAAAAAGTCTGGGTTTCGTCTGGAAAAATGTGAATGCTAACTTTACAGCTAATACCTGTAAGTCAAGGAAAAATAGCAAATGGTAAGATATTAGTGTCTGGACAGATACTGTTGAGGAGTTCATCTTAAATCACTGCAAGGCCAATATATTTTATGCCTATAATTGCTGCTCAAAGTTCATGGTGGCATTTTGCTGATGTGCCTAAAATAGTCTTCATAGGTGCTGTTAGACTTGATTTGACAGTAGTTAAGGTATAAGGGGCAATGATCCAGCTGAATGCCTGTCCGAGTCATTTTGATAAGTGTACAGCCTGTGCAGAAACTTCTTAATTGCTCCAATATTCTTCAGTTGTTCCTGTTCAGAGAGTCTATGAGAAAGGTTATCAATCACAGAGTACGTGAAGTTTTTATGTTTTGCTTGCTTAACAAAATTCATTTTTAAAATAGTAAAATCAGTTGATAAGTACTTAAGGAGGTTACAATGTTCCTTTTCCTAATAGCAAAGTTGGAATGTGAATCATTTAGTAACTGTATTACAGGGGAGGCACATGGTTGGTACTGAACCTTGCTCTTACCTTGTTCTTGCTCTGCAACAGAAGACATTATCTGTCTTATTTAGATGTAATAATAGTAGTAAATAGGTCCACAATAATTAGAAACTTGTGGTATACTGAAAGGGGCGGATTACCTGGTTAAGTGAGACAGCAAGTCAGGGAATCTCATATGCCGATCCTGGGCTTGCCACTGACTCAAGCGGATTTGGACAAGTCATTTAGCAGTTTTACATTTTTGACCAGCCAGGAAAGAACACGGCCTATGTATGGCTGTATGCAATATTCTGCTACAGAGGGGTCTGAAGACGCAGAGCAACTTCACGGCTTTAAGGATGCTCTCATCAGTAGGGCATGACCAGGACACTACTGGCTCTTAACCCTGGGGGCACAAAGACAGATAAGGGTAGCTGTGAAGAAGGTGACAGAAAAAGCCAGTGGTCTGACTTTATTTCACTGGTCAGTCCCTTTGCTTTGGAATAATCTTGACGCATAAGAATGCACTTTCATCCCATGAGAGATTGCAGGTCTGAATCTGACCCTTTGTATCTAATACTGTATACATTCCAGATCATATCAAGGTTGCCATAGTAACAAAAAGATTTGTATTGAATGGCAGAAAATTCAAAAAATATGATGTATGAATCCTGCATAATTTGACACAAAATATTTGTTGCCTGAGGCCTGTATCACTTAAAATTACACATTTTTGCTAAGAAAGAAAGGGAAACCTTGATAAAACTTAAAATTTTACAAAATGTTAACATTTTTTCTGCTTAATGCTTTTAGAAAGCCTTTTTTTTTTTTTAATACCATCTCTAGTTAGGAAGCTCTCCCTGATTCAGCCAGTGGGGATTTTAAACAGAAAGAAATCTGCCATTTATGTAAAAAACAGATTAAATTAACCTCTACCTTCCCACACTCCCTTTATATTTGCCCTTCCAGTCCAGTCTCTCATTAAGAGCTTCTGAGATATTATCTCCAAAGACTCTCAGTTTTTAGCATTTTTCTGTTCCCCAATGTCAAATAGCCCAAAAGCTAAACTTTCATTGTATTTCCTTTTGTTGCAAATATTTTCATATCTGCAGCTACAGCGTTTCAACCTCAACGCCTTTCCTTATAAACCAAAAACATACCAATAAGTTCTTTCCCTCAGTCTTTATTTGATATAGTAACAGGATCCAAACTGTAGAAAGACTCCCACTGACTTCAAATCTGTAAAGTTTTTAAGTGCATCTGTAATGTGCCAATCCCTACTGCTTTCCACATTCCTATGGAAAATTATTTTAGGCCCCTGATATAAGCATCCTGTAAAATCTCCTTTTCAGCTGTAGCATTTCTTCTCTAAAATGAGAGGGAAGAAGTACCTGCACATTGCCAGTTTTCCAGCTGCCAACTGCAGTTATGAAAATAGGGATTGCGTGAGTAGGTGCAACCCTGACCTGATGGTACTGCACCTCCACTGCATTACTCCTCATTAAAGATCTTATATTCTCTCTCCCCATTTACTTCTCTGCCAGCATCTGGCACCATGAGAAAACCCACAGCACTGCACACTGAAATTCTTGTAACTGCTCAAAAGAGCAATTGCTTGGTTTTGGGGAAAGGAACTCTTATCTGATGTTTGCATATGAATAACTGAAAAGCTTCAGCATCACAGTGGATTAAAATTGTGGCTTATATGTGGAAAACTGGAAAGCGTCCCTTAATTCCTGTATGCATTTACTAGCAGTTCTTTTTATGTGCATTTCAGACACTGACTCAACTAACAATATTGACACTGGAAGAGGATTACCAATGTTTTTAGAATGCATAACTGCATTCCCACAACTACAGGATCAGGTTTACTATAAGATAAACAACAATGGAGCAGTCTCAAGTAGTTTTATGACAGGAGGAACATGGAAGTTTCCCCCCATTCTACAATCAATCCTAATTAGTTACTAATATTGCATGTCTCCTTGCAATGCAGGCATAACAGACTATGCATTTTTCTATTCATTCATGCTTTTCTGCAAAAGATACTATTTGAGTTGTTTCATTTTCAGGACAGGAACTATTTTTTGAAAAAGTATCCTGAAAGTCACTCTTAGAACTGGCTTTGGACTTGAAATATCCTCAGGAGCATTATGAAACAGTGCAAGAGAAAGAGACATTTTCATATCTATAAAGAAATTCTACTGAATAGAGGTTTGGAGCATTTTTGTTCCTCTGAACAAACTAAGAAACAGAAGTCTGTAACTGGAACAGATTCAATACAGCTGTCATTATACAGAAACCAGATAAAAAATTATGCATATCTGGAAAGTCTGGTGCAACAATTGTTTCAGCAATTAAGGAACTGAGGAATTTGCTGTAGTCATTGACAAGTAGAAATAACAGACATACAACATGCCTTCGCATTACTCTCAGCTGTTATTACATATCACTGGGTGATAGCAGCTCCATTGCTTACTATGATTCAGGATTATCATACCGCTGACACGTGCAAGCACGGTTTTTCAAATTCTACTCTGTTACAGCTGTTCGATGAATTTTGCACAAATTCAGGTTCTCCTGCATATTTTTATATTAATAAGCTACTGTAGACCTGTTTCTATTTCAATAATATTTTATTGGTAAGATTAATGATATTTAGATCAACATCCAGACTTTTGCCATGCAAGGCATTATTAAAATAATGGAGGTCAAGATCACCTAGGGTACACTCTTGCCTTTTCTTGAGTTAATTTTAAGGACTGAAAGTTGGAATTTTTGATGACCTGTGCTCAGGCTGACATTCTCTTACATGAGTTACTTCCACCCTATTCTAGGCACAGAGTAGTCCTCATAGTACATTTTCCAGCAATATTAGATAAAATGTTCACATGTTCACCGAGATCAAGCTGATGGAACAAGGACCACAGATACAGGGAATCTGGTTTTGGTTCAATGATAGGGCAAAATAGTCTATTGTACCATAATATCCCCTGGTTTTTAAGTGAGGATACCTGTCCCTCTCAGCTGTGTAGGAAAACAGAGATAAGCTATTCTGATATATTACTGAAGTTGAGTATTCTTTTCACTAGCAAACATTTCTGCTTCAGAGCATTTGTATCTTGGCCTATGCTATTCACAGGAGGCACTATTTATTTTTAACTTTACAAACAAATAATTACATTTTTTTTAAAAGCTCTTTAAAATATTATACTAGATATAAATGGGTTGAACTTTGCCTCTTGGCTGATCAAGAATGTCAGCTAATTAAACAGTTTTGTGTTACTGCCATGGGCTTGGTAAGAAATGAAATAAACAAATACCAAGTGATTGTATTTCCATAAACTGCATGACACTGTTGACTTCCCTGCATTTAAAGAAAGAAGTCATTACTCAAAGCAGATGTGGAAAAGCTTTTCTTTGAATGAATGAAATTTTGCATTCTACACCAGAAAAAGTAATGTCAAGCATAGCTGGTAGAAGGTGAGCTGTGTATTGAGCTGAGTGAAGCCACATTCTGAGGGAAATATAAATATTCTGTCAGTTAATATTTTTACCTTTTCTATGTAGATGGCAGTTTAACTCAGGGATCAGTGCCAAATAACTTCCATATATTCCAGGATAACATGAATAGATGAAGAGGGAGAAGAGCATCAGAGAAAAATAGAAATGGATCCCACTATCTACAGAAAAACCAAAGCAGTCTAGAACAGAGAAAACCAACTCATTGATGTTCTCTATCCTGGATTTAAAAAAAAAAAAAGAAAATCAGAAAAGAAGATTTCTGCATCCATTTCTAGACATGCTGAAAAGATTATTTGGAGAGACATCTGGAGAGGAAATACCCAGTGAATTCAGGGCCTATTTGAGCTCTAGGTCTAAGGATATCTAAATGCTCTGTACCTATATGGACTTGCCCACAATCTCATCCAATATTGAGACAGTATCTCATGCTGCTCTTTTTTATATCACATCTACATATGCAGCATATGGTGTTTCTAATCTAGTTTTTGAATTTTCAAAGCATCAGGGCTTACTCCCCTAAGAATAATCCAAACTAATCTTCATTTGTGCTCTTAATTCTGTATGTCAGAAAGACATACTACAGACCTCTAATGCATGTTCTATCTGTGTTTAAAATAACAATATTCATATTTTTTTCCCTTTCAATAACAGCATCACACATGTTTTAAAAACTTGAATAGCATTAGTTTATCTATTCTTACCATAGTGCTAAAAAACAACAACAAAAAAACCACTCAGGTTCCCAGCACGGTTAAGATGATATCTTGTAAAAGTTGTAATTGAGTAGAGACATTTGGCATAAAGATACATCTCCCCCCAAGAAAAGTATTACACACAACATTAACAAGAAAAAGTATAACACTGGTTATCTGGCTTTTACCAATTCACCACTTATCAGTTTACTCTTAGCTTGTCAAAACCATAAACACGTATTGTATTCCAGAGGCAACTTCAAAAATTCTTATTCTAGTAAAGAAAGCACTTCACAATCAATGCACATTGTCCTGCATTGTTTCCTAAGACTGAACATTTTACCAAACGCTCCTCACCTGAAGGCAACCCCGTTGTGCTCTAGTAGACAAAAAGTCAAAGCCAAGCCAACAGAACTCATGGAAACGTTGCTCTCTGAAATTACGGTTTGTAGACAAACAACAATAGATTCCTTTGGTCCAAGTGTTTTATCAAACAATGCTAACATCTGAATTGCTGTCCCGTTGGAGGTGTATGCATCTGAAGCATGCCTGGAGATGAAAACAAAATGTGGATTAATCCTTTCAACTCTGCAGTCATTTCAGCACTAAGAAAGCTTCTGCCTTTTCAAGACTGCCCTACCTACTTAACACATATTAAGATGAGGATTTCTAGCAAGAGCTTGACACACTAACGTAATCTGGACAGCTCTGCAGTAGCCCTGGCAGTGAAGCACCAACAGATCTAAAGTGTCAGACACTACTACGCCTGCATCTCACATGAATCCTTCCCTCCTCTTATGGAGAATCCCCTGCAGAGACCCATTCTGCAAGGATAATCTGCTGCTGCAAAGCCCAGCCAACCTTGGCTTCCCTTCCTCAGCCCAACCTTCCTGTCCTCCCCCTTTGCATTGGCACTGTGCATTGTAAAGGCTGGGATAACACACTTCAGTTATACAGAAAAGAATGCGGCAGTGACCAAAATTATTAACAACGTTAGTTGTATTTTTCTTAAGACCAAGCAGTTTAAATTATTTATCCCTTACATTTTAAACAATAACATCATATAATTATTGTTTTTATTTGCTTTAGTTATCCTCTAGTTAATTCATGCTTCAGTCAAGTCAAAATTTTACTTCCTAATTATGGGTCTTTGTCTATTAACCTCTTCACGTTTTTGAAAGTAGTTAAATACAAAGAATCTATTCTTTCTTCATAATTAGGAAGAATTTTAGTTTCAAGTCCAACCTGGGCCAGCATCAGGGCTCAACAAACCTTTAGAGGTTTGTTGGAAGTGAATTTCAATCTCACATTCAGAAAAAGTAGAAGTAACTTCACACTGAACAGCCTGATATTCCAGTGCAGCAGTGAAATCTTACAACAAATCTTTTGCAAAAACACTAGGAAGTGATATCCATATTTACCAACACTAACAAAAACATGTTCTTCACATGAAGGAGTCAGAAAATGAAGTTATTTTTCACTATTCACTGTGAAGGTCACAGAAAACTGCAGAGGTTCATAGACAACGCCTCAGAGAGATTTTAGACAGACTGAACTTCTACAGGGAAGAAGAGGGATTCCCCCAAAAAACTTTCTATCAGATGCCTCACTGAGAAGTGCATCAAATCATAAAATTGTTGCTCTTACTTGCATTGGGTAAGAAAATAGAAAAAAAACCAGTATTACGTGATCAATCATTACCAACCAACATTTGCAGCACTGCTTATGCAGCAAACCCCTTCCACAATCAACAGAATTAGAAGAAAATAAACTGCAAACTTTGTTGAGTAAATTATACTACCAAATGAAATAATTTTGATCTTTTTGTGGACATTCTAGAAATGGAAAATAATTTATTCCCTAACGTCCTTGAATGATGAATATTTGGATTTATTTCAGAAGGAATCAAAAGAGTCAGAGAGTGTGTGGATGTAATGAATTTTGTTGCTGATACTGGGTAGCAGTGCAAATGGATCTATCATCTTCTTCTTGCCCATTAATGCTAATGCATGTGCATCGAAAAGAGAATATAATCCATAATATATGCACAAAATCTGCATTATTGTTGGTATAAGAGTTACGTTTGTCCTTGGGCTCCAGTAGTATTCATTGCTGGTGCTCTTTTGTTTAATAAAAGCTTTATTATTTTTCCTTTTAATTGAATACTTATCCTTCAGAGCAGCATTAGTAAGACCACTTTCAGCTGAATTTTTACTGTAACTCAACAATCCTCCTGTTTATATATTTTAGGGATGAGTGAATCTGCCTTCAAAACTTGGCAGGAGCCAAATATGATTGCCTTTGAAGGTTCAAAAAAGTTGAAAAACTTCTGTTATGAAATATTTTTCCAATTTCCAAGAATACCCTTTCCCAGCCTGAGCAAAAATCTCACTGACGTCAGCTGGGCCAAGACCCTACTCCTTAAAATTTTCCTTAATACAGATTAAAAATGAATAATTTAAAAAAAAACAAAAAACAAAAAAACAAAACCAAACAAACCAAAAAAACACCAAACAACACATAAGAAAACCCCAAACAAAACAAAAACCAAAGAAGATATTTCCAGATAACATTTCAGGCCCAAGAGGATTAGACAGATACCACTCTATGCATTCAGGTGTTTCCTTTGCTATTTATCTCACCTCTTGCATCTCCTGTATCAGTTTGCATTGGTGCAGCTGTCACAAGTGTTGCCAATTTAAGTTGTAGTAGGGTTATTCTCTCTGCAGAATTAGGCTGAATTTGCCAAAGCTGAATTCACATCTGTCTGTTGTAACTGCACAGGTGCACTGACTGATTAAATACGGAAGCAGTATTTCTGGAAGAACTCAGGCATTTGTGGAAACATGAATATCCACAGTATCAGTTTAAAAATCACAGCAATAAAGCTATAGCTCTAGCTGTTGCCTCACAGATATAAAAGCGGCAGACATATGCATTTAACAAGCACATTTCTAGCTTGTCCTATTCTTACTGCAGCCCCCAGAACTCCATCCTCAACTGGAGAGACCATTTTAAAGAGTTGGGAATTCAGGAAACATGAAGTGTTACTACATATTTCAGCTTTCCTCTGTCACTGATATACTATTATTTAGTAATTAGAGTTGAATTTCTTACACAATTTCTATGACTTCAGGATGCGGAGCATTAAAAACTACTGCTCCTCTAAACACTATCTCTTTTTTTCCCCACGTATGCTCCCGTCTGCTGACACATGCAACATTTGGATGTTCTACAACATACCCCTGCCTCACTCAGAGAAAACCCAATGCAGCAAATATAGCATCAGCCATGGCCTTTGTTGCTCTTGTTTTATAGAGAGAAACGAGCAGCTATTTCTAGTACCTGAATGCACAATCTACACTAAATTGGAAAGGCCACAAAAATGAGGAGTTAGTCTCAATAAATAAAGATTTTAAACAAAAAAACCCCACTATTGGCAACATACAGAAAGAAAGGAAAAATCTGTCTGTGCTTGTTCTTCCTGTTTTTTCAGACCAACTAATTACAAATGGGATCACAATAGCCCACAAACTTTTTGTTTTATCATAGTCTCTAAGCTAAGGTGGGAATGCACTTTGGCTTGTTCTACCTCATTTTCCATTCCTTGCTCTTTTGCAAAACAAAACTGTCATTTTCTGCAACAACAAAAGTAAAATGTTTCTGACTGTACAGGAGGAAAAAAAAAAACCAACAACCCTGATAGATCTGAACAGTTCATGGGCAGAATATGCCATCTGGGAAAAGTGTTTCTAAAAGCAACAGTGGTTGATACATTCAGGTAAATTACTATATGTCTTCCCCAAACAATTTTACATGTTTCCTTTTCTCCAGCTGAGGTACCCAAGGGGGAAATGTCTGCATTTGGTAACAAATAAGTATAGCAAGTAGTGTTTTCACCGATTTCCCTATACAGATTTCTATTACAAATATTCTATAACAGCCATTATTTAACAATTCAGTTGATGACAGGTAGTCATCTGAGCCAAATACCTCCTGTCTGCTGAGCTGTTCCAACTTCCAGCTTGTAGGATTTAGATGGGAACATTTCATCTGAATGCTTTTCTAACACACCTGCACAATTAAATTGCTCTGGTTTCTCTCCCTTGGATGGATTCGGAAACAATCAACCACCTCCCCCCACCACAACCCCCAAACTTCTGAGTGTAAGGGCAGGGTGAGACTAATGTTGCACCTGAAAGGGAACCGAGGGGTGGGGGGACCACACTCCAAAAATACACCTTAAAAATTAAATTATTTTCAAGCCATTTAAGTATTGCTTCCCACTCAGTTATAATGCTAGGTTCAGAAAGGACTTGGAACATGATTGTGTCTTGTGGTATGAATTCAATTTTCATTTCAGGTCCCATAATGGAAATGACCCTAATTCAGATTCTCTAGAGAAGATGTTTGCCCCTTGTCATCAGCTTAGATTTAATTTAAGAGAACATAAAAAAAAAAGTATAAATTACATCCCTTTGTTTGCTGTACTAACATAATTTGTGTGAGGGAATGCTGAAGAAATAAAGAGCAAAGAGAGCACTTGAAATGTTTTGACTGCAAAAGCTCACAAAAATGGTTTCTTCCTGTCAAAATAAGATGTCAGTAATAGCCAAATTTCCTAAAAATGAGACTTAAGGACATAACAGCCAGTATAGAAATGAATGGGGCAGTTGGATCCTTGTAGTTTAATGGGTAAGGACTCCAAGATTTTATTTCACACTTTGCCAGAATATAAAAACAAACCAAAAAAAAAATGTAATTAATAAAACCATCCCAAGAAAATAGAAGCAAAAGCCAGGTGACTTGTATTAATGAAGAATCACATGGTGCAGTTCTGTGCTTTATCATAAATGCCCTGTTCCCTCTATTTTCTTCCACCATATTCCCCAGACAAAGCCCCAGCATAGCTCTCCTTCCTTTAGGCCAGGCCACAGCTCTTAAGGTGCTGAAAAAAGTTTTACATTAGTAGAATTTCTACTAGCAGAGAGTGGTGACGCTTTGCACCAGGCTGGTGCAATGGCAAGCAGCTCAGTGATGCTAATAAATTGACCTCAAAGCTTGGAGGACTGGTTACCTTATTTCAGTTACCGAGCATGTGAAAATGTGAGGGATATTTTTTCATGGTTATGAATTGCAAAGCTATACAAAAGCCTGTGAAATTCTTCATATTCATCTGGTTGAGAGGGCACATACATGTATAAGGGCATAGTCAAATATGCTTTTATCAATCAGGTTAAATAATTCAGTTGTTCAGGGTCTAGTCCCTCCTTGAAGATATTTTTCAGCAACTAAAGGGACCGATTGATCTGCTAGTCATTTGGGATGCAAAATAAAGCTGGCTTGCTTCAAATATCTCCAATTTAGCACCTCAGCATTCAGAAGTGTGTACCTGCATAAGCTATAAGCACAATTGGTTTAGTGAATGAAAACAATAAAATGTACGTGAGCACACCACCAGAAGGGCAGTTAAATGTTTTAGTAGGCATTAATCCCACAAACAGCAGAACCAATGTTGTATTTGCACAGACTTCCTAGAATCTGACTGTCAACAGCTCCTGTATTGTGTGTTAAATTGCAACATTATTAAAAACAGGATGACAGACGTTCTTAAAATCTGCATTTAGATGAATAAACACAGGTTGAGTGGTTGCACTTGAGGCAAACATATTGGGAGAACTGTCATTTTTTATTTTTTTTTTCACTAGCAAGTTCCAGTTCTTACTCTCAAGTTTAGCAAAAATGCACTGAAAGGATGCCAACAAAAACACAATTAGAGATGATCAGAGTAAGCAAGTAAGAAAAGTTTCCATTCCTTATTTTGTTACCTTAAAATAATAGAAATGAAAAATCGTTCCGATATCCCGCTTCTAAAATTCATTAAAGAGAATAAAATCTCCTTCCACAAGCTTCCTGTTGGTAAAAACTATTCTGCGCTCAGATGTGCAGCACAGTAACACAATTTATTCTGTTTAAATGTAAAAAATATATACAAAATGCAGCTATTACCGATCTTGCTGAAAGGTATTTTCTCCCAATTCAAAAACCCTTAAAGATGTTTTAGGCAATTAGTTAACAAGCAAGTTCTGATTTTCAGATTTCAATGAATGCAGGCAGCATTTTAGAAGTAAAATAGGAGCATTAAGGACCATCAGCATAGGTGTGATTTCAGGGAAGGTGGATGGCTTTTCTCTTCCACATTCCTGCTGGAGTCTCACTAAAAAGGGAGGGAAAGAGGCATGGGAATAGAACAGTTTCTTTCCCCAGCAGTACGGGGTCTGCCCATACTGCTTAAACCTCCTCTTGCTGATGAATTTAACAGCTATACTTGGAGTCTCAAGCCATATTTGAGGTCTCCTGTCAGTCAGCTGTGTTCCCATTATGTCAGGCATTAGACAAATCTCCAGGGCGGCTTTGCAGTGGCTCCGCAAGCCTGCCATGTATTCATGGTATACTAGCAGCTAAATTATTCCTAAAAGTTAGCCTCTCATGAAACACAGTCCTTATTGACGGGAAAACTAAGCTGACTGGCCAATACTGAAGTATTTGATTGTGTTCAATATACAAGGGACAGAACACACACTTCCATGATATACTGTGATTAGTCTCATATCCTGCTAAATGACAGTATTATGTTTAACTCTGGTCAAATAAGGATGGGGTGGAGTGTCGAGGCATTTACAAGTATTTTAAATTAATATATCACTTTAGAAGGACCAGGGCTATTTTAACCTCTCTTTTCCCACTACTGGTCGTCTTGGGTTGAGTTAGCCCTCGTGCCTTTTTGGTGGGTGGCAGAAGCACAGACAGTGTCTGCTCTGAATTAAAGTAACAGCAATTCTGCTCAGCATGAAGTTCAGCAGAGATCTGTACAGACATTATTTACTGGGAAAGTTGATAAAACACTTATGAATTTGTCTTCCAAGTATGAATTGAGATCAAGTCTTTCAACACATGCTCACAAGCTTGGCTACTGATACTTTCCATTAGAAAAAAAAAAAGAATCTAAAGATGCCACTGAGTTCTCATAGGCTGCTGTTCCAATGCACAAGAAAAACAAAACACAAGTGAAAAAAATATTTGTATCTGAACAGTGCAGAATAAAACAATAAATTGCATCAGACAGCATACAAGTTACTGTCCCTTTCTATTAGCAGTAGTTGTAGGCAGAACCAACGTTACAGAATGCTTCATTCTGCAGTTTTCCTTTAGATGTCACATAAATTAGCCAGAAAAAATATTTAACTTTCCTCAGGAACAAGCTGTCTTTGTCACTTTGTCTTGACTTCATCTGTGTGCGTTAGACTCTGCCTGAAGACTCTTGAAGGCTCCTCAACATCAGAAACAGAAGCTTCTCGCTTCAAATCATAGTAACAGCAGTGCCCAACTTAGCTGGCAAAACAGAAGGAAAACTGTCTCAACTGCAACGTTCCTGAGGTCTACACTATGAAATCCTGGATGCATGAAAACAGGAGCATTCTTCCACTCTCCCATTTCAACTGAAGGCCAGGGAGAAGTGATTAAAGAACACAAAATTTTCAGTGACTGTTATGGGGTTTTTTTAAATAATAAATATCCATTTGTCAAAACTAAAAGTATTTACAGAAATCCAATTATGACTATGAAATGTTTTGGAGAATACAGTTTGTAACATCTTCAAAAGTTCTACTTGTACACCAAGTTCTTGGATGTCTTTGTAAAATTGTGAATAGAAATAAAAAAGGAATTGACCTAGGCCTTTATATACGAAGATGAACATTAAAAGCACTGACTTAGTACTGTCTTATTGTAATTGAAGTCAATTCAACTCATAGAAAATATCAGCACAGATAAAGAAGTTCTAGACCTCTCTGATGAAAGGCGTTTCTCATTGAATCAGATATGAATGCTGAGTACCTTTAAAATGACTCTTCAGAAAGTAATCTGCTTTAAAAAAGAAATATTTAGCACCCACAAAATATAGATAATGCTGACTTAGCAAGACATCTTCAAAAACATAGTCTTTACAAGACTAACCAGAGTTTTGGGGAATGTATTTGCAGAGAAGGGTGCGTGGAGGAATGCTCTTGTTGACGTTACACCGTCACGATATGTTATTTACCATGTGATGTGTTATCACCACAACATGTTATTTTAGTTATAGTATAATACTTCCTCTCAGAAAAATGTCAAATGCAGGATTTTTCTTGCAATTATAGTCTGTTTGGATAGATAAAAGGGATTTGTCTTAACAAGCAAGGAGTTTGTAAAAGGAATAAGTCTCCAAAGATTAGCATTTATTACTATATAGATGTACGCAAGTACGTAAGTGGAAAAAACCCATCTGAACATGGCCTCTTTAAAATAATACTGTATCAGCCAAACTGATTTCAAATTGCATGTACCTCTATGAGCTAAGAGATCACAAAATTAATTATTTACGTGAGCACATTCCACAAAGGACTTTGAGGGGAAAAGACAAAAACCAAACACTTGCAACTTCTTCATTCTACTTAAGCATTCTTTGAGTCAGAACCTGAAAGACCACTGGCTGTTAACACACATTTTAGATGTAGAAGACCTAAGTTGAAACATCTGCTATGTATCTGATGGAATAAACTTTGATGGCAGCTGCCCACACCCCTAGTCAATGCTCTGCACACTTCTGCTCTCTCACACTCTCGTCTTCCCCACTCCACAGCAGAACAGAGCGTCCAAACCAGTACAAAAACTTAGGTTTCTCTGCAAAAACACTTATGTCATTCCATCTGCTGTGACAGATGCACCATCATCCTGGCAGTTAGCAAAATATGGCAGCTACAAACAAGGCCAGGAAGACACCAACATGAACTATGTAACCTTCCACTGATCCATGTGCCAGAACATAGCGGCATGTCCTCCAAGTCCCAAACTGCAATGCAGATTCAAAGCTTATAGATTCCTAGGCTACGTGTTTTAAGTGTTGAAACAGAATACACAGTGAAGATTATATGATGATAACAGCTTATCATACAAAGACAGGCACCAAATTTTACACCTTTACCCACGTACTGTTTTAATGCTACCTGTTAACATGTCAACATCTTGCTGTATGCTGAACTGAGATAAGCGATAGCGACAAAAATCTGGTGTCAGTGGATATATTGCATCAGGATATTTCAATTTCATTGATCTCAACTGCATAATATATGTCTGTCAGGTACAGAATTTTATAGCAAACTATGCATGTGAGCAACAGTGTTGGGAAGAAAACTGCCAGCAGCTCAGCCCGCAGTACCACCGCTGGGAGTAGCTTTCTCCACACTGTTGTTCTGTTTGGAGGCATTAGCAGCCAAAAAATTGGCCCCTCCACTTAACTGCTCACATGCACATTGTTGGCTCCTTTGTCCGAAGCCAGGACAACACGACACTATGCACTAGATGCAGTGTTAAAAAATTGCACATGATAACTGGGGTATACAGGAGGCTTATTTCAGCTGAAGGTGTTTTACAAGAAGCATTTTTTTCCAATTGTGCTCCACTTTGACAACCCATACATAATTTAAAACCAATATATTTTCAATTATTTTGAGTTCCCTAAACAAGAGAATTTTTATGGATGTTAAATATAACCAGGTAATCATTAAAAAGTTGCTTGTGTTGCAATTTTTTTGCGGTTCAAAAGCAAACTTTCTTAGTAGTAAATGAGACCTCTAGGGAGGAATAGTTGGAAAGAGGTTTAGTCAGATTTTTCCAGAAGGAAGAAGAGGGAAAAATCCAGCAAAATAGCATTCTATTTTCCTACTCTTTTGGAATCAAAGTCAAGCCCAATAACCCATCCATATTAAAGTTACTCCAACAGCAGCATGTTCTTAATTTCATGAAAAAACACCATCCAGGTGACGTTAACTGCATGGCCAGAAATGTTTGGGCTACATTGTCCAGAATGTTCAAATTTGCAGTTAGACATAACCTCATTATTACTAAATTAAATTAGAGCCTTGTAGGATGTTTTGAAATGCCTGCCAGAAGTTACTGAACTGACAGCCTAGTAAATCACATCTCAGTGACACCTTAGTAAGAAGTCAAAAGAAGTCAGCTTTATCTTCCTCTATATAAATAAATAGTCCAGTGTTCAAACTAATAGTAGGCTACAAGTGTTGTGCATACAAAAATACATCATCTGTCAAAGATGGACAGACATGTTGTGTCTCCTAGTTTTATTGTAGATATAACTGATTTCTCATTAAAATCCCACATTCACATGCAGCATTTCCTGAAAGTTGATTGTTTTTTACTACAGGGGAAGAAATTGTGCACCAGGCATTCAGATCACCCACTGTGCCAATTCTGAACCACCAAGTTTTCTCTTTGCTGTTCCCTTTTCCATTTCTTGGGGTAATATTTTCAAAAGCACTGAAGTAGTGAAAATTCCTTGATTGTTTAATTACTTTTGAAAATGCTTCTTTTTTCATTCAAATGGGATCGATGCACCACAAAAACCTTGTGGTAAACTCTCAATTTTCATAGCACACTCTGAGGCTGGTAGATCTCCAACCTTGTGAAACAGCCTCATTTGCTCATAGGAGCCCCCCGAGACTACAGAGCATTATTTAAATAGATGCAACACGTCCAAGAATTTTTCTAGTTCTAGAGCCTATGCAAGTTTTCTTATCACTGCTTTATGCATGGATATATCAAAAAATAGATATGTTAAGTAGGATATCTTCAAAAGCCTGACTCAGACACCAAAGTCTGACTATGAGACTCCCTTATCCCTTGGCATTAGTAGACACACAAAAAATAGGTAGCTATTTTTGTATCCACAGATTGAATGGTGAACTCCAGGCCTTTGTTGTCAAACAACTTGGTATGGTCAACCAATACTTGAAAGCAAAATACACTTTTAAAGAAATAAAAGAAGGAAAAGTTATATGACTACATACCAAACCAGCTCCTCGCTGTCTCAGCACATTTCAGATGACAGCTTTTACCTGCTTTCTTCAGAAGTCTTTAGGGAGGAATTAGGAAAACGGAACACAAGGCACAGAGTTATATGGTGCATCAATTACTTTTATACACTCAGGGTTAAGCTAAATACAAGGAGAACACGAAGTGGCTCCACACTGACAGCAGTTTTTCCAAAAATCCTACAGCCTTAAGACAAGGACTGTGCTTCTACAGGGAGGGAGTTTTGTTTCATTTTCCTCTGCTGAACTTTGGAAGAAAACAGCCTCACAGCATCTTGATTTTAAAATGTTATTCAAACTGCAATTATATGTCCCAGCCAATACTATCATACAGTTGTGGGGCTTTGCATCTATCCTGTGCTTTCTTGATATTTAAAAGCGAGAGTATATGAGTATTTGGCCAAATTTTACAGACTGTATTAAAATAAGCCATTAAAGACAAGACTAGCAATACTAAGTGAATGCAGATAGATCAAGAACACCCTTTTAACATGGAACTCTGTTTCTGTCACCAGAAAGAGGAAGAAGAAAACGCAAGCTCCATGAGACAAGATGACTGCCAGGTTGCTCAGAAGGCAAGAGATAAATGTGTGCTGTCAAAATAAATTAAACTGCCTACAGTTCCTATTAATTTTTTTCTTGTACATTGAAGGAATTAGATCTGAGACACATTCAAAAGAAGAAAACTGATCAACAGTATTAATTTTGGCATGTAAATAACTTGAGGATAAACAGTGATAATCTCCAGAGTCAGTAGGATGGTTTTATTTATTTACTGAAAAAAAACAATGTACAGTTGTATAAAGCCTATTTGTAGTAAATTAATTTACTCTTGATGAAGCACATATGGACTTGACTTAGCTCCAGTGCTCATAGCTATTGAGTCACACACCCCCTTTTTAACCACACCAAGCCACCTTCCTTTTAGGAGAACAAGCCAGAAGGGGCAAAATTCTTTTTGTAGTGTTTGCCATTTTACAGCTGTGCTTCCATGTAACTTCTGTAAGAGGATTCAGTGTGCCATCCTCTGTGAAGAAGCTATTTATAACCAAAAAGTCTGCCAAATTTGAGGGAAGGAATAAATATTTCATTCAGTACAACCCAAAAAAAGTGTGCAATCATGTATTTTCACATCATTTTAATGTTTAAGCAGTATATTAGTACTAATTATCATGAAAGAGTTGACAGCCACATTCTCTGCTGCCAGAAGCAGTGGAATTTGCTTCTAGACTATGTTACTTCTGCTACTGTCCAAGCAGGGATGATAAAACACAGAACCAAAAGCCATATCCAAAGTCTAGGTTATTTAGTAGTTTTATTTTTGCTTATCATATCCATAAAAGATGAAGAACTTATCAATTAAAGTCAGGAAGTCACCTTCTTTTCCAATTATTTCCAGCCAGAAAATTTTCCAGATAAAGAAATCTTCATGTAAACAGACTGTTCTATACCTATGTACTTTCTCAAACAGTAAGAACCTTCTCTCCTATGGAGAATTTGATGCCACCATTTGACCGAAGACATTCAAGGATGGCCAAAGTTCTCTAAGCATGTGATACAAGTCATAACAAAACTGGGAGTTAAAATTCTTCCCATTTTTACATCCCTCTTCAGTGCTTTACCCTATTGGATCATAGCAGCATTTAGTCCATTACATTAGCTTTTGCCTTCCTCTCTTAGTATTGCATTGGTAAATTTAGTGAGCACGAAATATTCTGGTAAAAATTCCCAGCAGTGACACTTGGCACTGGGATTTGCTGATGTGAAATCAGCTTTACTACACTCAGTTTTAAGACTGGATCTTATGAAATTAGCTAGAGACATGCACTGCAGTTTCATGCTAGTTGATTTATTTATTCTTTAAAAAGCTTAACATACAGTTCTGAGAAGCAATAGTCAGCACGGTAACTCCTTACTCAACAGATTTCTTCTCTGTGTGCATTCAATCAGTTCTGCTGACTACCATGCCAAACCCAAGTTTTGCTGGTCTAGTGTTCCAAGTCTCAAGAGCATGCCCGCAACAAGCCAAGCTAAGGCTAGACCCACTTCACACTGAAGACAAGGGAAATCTCAATTCAGTGAAAGAAGGAAGAAAAAGATTAGGAGATCAGGATAGAAAAAGAACATTTACCGAGGAACTGGGAGGAGTTGACAGAGAGAATGGTGAATCAGGACCTGGTTAAAACCCAGCACAAAGACATTAGAAAGAGAATAACAAATCTGGAAGGATATATAATTTAAAGAAAAAAAATACAAAGGAGAGAAACAAAGGAACACTATCACATTATTCATACATAGTGATAAACCAAAGTGATATATATCTACCTATCTAGCACAGAAGAAACAAGAGAACTGGAAAGAGAAAAAACAACATGCAAAGAGCCTGTAAATTATTTTGTGAGGTACAATATTATTTGATAGGAAATTTAGGCTGTTACAATAAATAATCCAATAAATATTATCATTACTATATGGGATAGAACAAGCTGGGATTGGAACACATACTGAAGTTCACGAAGGGCAGGGAAATGCCTAAAGCTGGGCTGGTGCTGCGCACTACTTTGGAGAGAGATGAAGAGAGCCAGAAAGCTATCGTCAGTATTGTAAATGACCTAAGTTTCTAAAATATGCATCAAATGGAAAGGTGAAAGAGGCTCCTTTTCCTCAGTAAACTCTAACCTTGCTGCTGAGACAGAGGGCTAAGGCAACAGCAATACAGGTAGCTGGCTGCAGAGCTGGCTTCTCTTCTTTTCCTTGAGGGATGCTTCCCTATATATGAGCACCAGTTATTTTTCATCTAGCCTCAGTGAGTAGAATCATTTGTTCCACTAAGGCACAGAAGATTTGCTCCATGAGTACTAAGGATTATATTCCTAAATTACCTGATTTGGTTTTTATTTTACCAAAAAAAACCAGGCACCTCAGTGGAAATAAGCTGGTAAATGCAAGTCTCCTCAGTGTCTTGGGAAATGTTTTTTCAGGCTGAGAGCATGACCTGAAAGGACCGTGTACCTTTACAACTGGTGAAACACTACAGTATTTGTTACTATTGTGATGAGACTCCTGTATTTGATTTAATACTGCCTAGGACTCTGCTTAATCCTTATTTCTGAAAATTAGAATAACTGTTAGATATCTCTCATGTTAACAGAAAATGAACACTTCCCATGCTTGCACAAAATTATAACCTAGATAAACATTTTTCTAGGAGTTGCTATTGGAAGACATTGTGTCCTGCATATTATTCACTACGTTACACTGTGGTTTACATGTTATGTGTAACTGAAACTTAAAACCACAGGGAAAAATAAAACAACATCCAAAACAAGAAAGGGTCATAGGACTTGGTCTTCAAGGCTCATGTTCCAAAAGCAAGCTGGCCAATAGCGGATTTCGTAAACAAGCCATGAGCCAAATACCAGTTTTAAGGTATTTGGCAAAAGCTTGTAATTACAGAGTGTATTAAAGGAACTCAAAATCATTAGCTGTTTGTATAGATGTAAATATATGGACTGTACCTAAAATCCACCCAAAAATAGTGGTGTTTTCACTCAATAACAATTAAAATATTAAGGAGTTTTGTATTATTATTTTTAATCAAACACTAATAAGTCATCAGAAGACACATAAATGGTTATATAAGTGTTTGTATATACACATAAAAAAAAAGATGTAAATTATGGGTCTTTTTAAAACTTTTTAATTTGTTTTGTAATTTTTGTAATCCATTTTCTCAGACCTGAAGCAGAAAAGAACAGATATGGATAAAGAACAATGAACCTGAAATAATTCATATTGAGTCTCTGCTTAAAGAAAACAATTCAAAACTCATTTTGAGAAACTTGGAGGCCTTGCCCAAGTTTTACCTTGTATGTGAAGCTGATTTGATATTTAACATTCAGAGTAAACCAAACAGTGCAAACAAGCTTCCTTTAGAACTGGAGATGAAAAGTAGATAGAAGCTTATGATTCAATGAAACTACCATTTTAGTACAAAGTTCAGCTTTAAACTTCACCCAGAATGATTGCAAGGGGAAAAAGGTTATTTATTTAAAACATACATGAGTTTATTTGGGGGGGCCACGCATGGGGGAATGACAGCACAGCAGGCGACACATGCGTGGTGAATTCTGGTTTTATCAAAAAGGAAAAAAGTGGGGCAAAAAAATCCCAAAACATAAGAAAATTTCTTTTCCCTAACACTCTTCCATTTACTTGACATATCTAGACCAGATTTGTCTGGATGAGTTCTGTATAATAAGCAAGCCCTCGACGTTTAGCAGCTTGCCTTGAACTACTTCCTCCAAACTACTTGAACCATTTTGCTTCTTGAAGGCAAGGAAGCAAACACAATGAATTTGCTAAAATTGTGTTTCCAAGGGGAGAATGGGGGGAAGAGAAGGAGGTTAGTCTGTAACATACTGATTCTAGCAAGATTTTAAATTCCACTGCTACCGGCTTTACATCCAATAGCTAGAAAACAAACAAAAAAACAAACCACAGGGCCTACCAAAGATATCAGTACCCAAAGTTACAGTAGTGCATAAGTACAACCTATAAATTACTCTGCTGAATACAAGAATAACAAGTGATTTATTGTTATGAATCTGTAAGTATTTTCCACATAGGAATTATTATTTTTAATGACATTTCCTAAGCTGGTTATGTAGATACCAGACTACAGGACTACCCGAACAGGGTAGAGACAAAAGCAGACAATTTGATCATCACTGCAGCACTTTCAGAGTCTTTTTTTCTGGGTGCAGATTATACAGACACAAAAGTGCTCTCTTGTACAAACAATTTCAGATGGAAACACTGCAGAATGCATACAGAAAACTTAGTCACCCATGGATTCAGCTTGCGTTCCAAACATTGATTCATCCTATTTTTCAGTTTCAGAGCAACATATTGTTTATTTAAAAACAGAAAAATCAATGCATGCATATCTATATACAAGTATGTATGTTCTGTTTTAAAAATCTCAGAGAAACAAACAGAAAGACTAAACCAAATGTAACACAACTTAAGCATTACTAGATTTCTTGTCTTTCCTACATAAAAGTGACATAAGTGGGAGTCAGTGGATATATGTGCACTTGAGTAACTTGGCAGATACTCGCTCTAGGCTTAGTGTCTGACACAAAAATCTCACAGCCCTCCTTTTCAGATGTTCTTTAAGTGGAGACAAACGTCCATGAGTATAGAGATCACCAACACTCAAATAACAAGGACTGCGTTAGTCTCTCCTGACACAGGTCATTGTTTCAGAGTTCATGTTCCTCATCCTCCTATAGCTGGCTAGCAAATCTTGCACTTCAAGAGTTTGTTTTACTTCCTACTTAGATGGCAAGGTGTTTTCCCCAATTCATACTGTACTCTTTATGGGTCTGTACACAGCAGAACACAATAGCTTTCAACTCCCAATCGTGTATCAAAACTTACCGATAAGCAAGAACATCCACCTGTGAAAATGCACACTATTAAGCTATGAGTTGTAATATCAGAAAAAGTAAATCAGTTTATGCATAAGCTAGAGAATATTTTAGCAGTTTCTGCTGTGTACAGTTTGGAAAAAGCAAAATTACTGGTTCATTACCAAGTTTTTCAGCTTCTCCCCATACTCCACAGTATAATTCTGAAGAACCTTGTATGCCTTGTCAGAGTTACCACAAACTGGCAGCGATATTTCTCATGTACAATTACCAACTCGGTGAGATAGAGCATTGGAAAGTCAGTGAAAGCTACAGGTGCTAAGTCCTCAAGAACAAGTTTTAATATGAATTTGCACACAAAACACATGATAAATCCTCTTGAAGAATGAAGTCTGTACAGGAAATTATGGGTCTATGTATCTGAAGAGCAGAATGACCACTCTGAAAAAACATTATAATAAAAAAGAAGGTACAGAAGGCACAAATTTTGATAGCAACTAGCACAATGGGAAAGTATTTTGAGAATCAAAGTCTATTTTAGACAGAACATAACCTTTCATGCTACTAAATTCAGTGAGGAAGGGACTGATCTACTGAGTAGGCACTGACAGAGCAATTGAAAGCTGACACAGGGTCAGCTGTAGTAAATTCTGTATCCAGTTTGCCTCAGACAAAAATAAATTTCTGGCATGATTTTTGTGTGCACACATGCTGTATTTACTGCTTTTGCTGCCTACTTAGGTCTTTTTTCTTTGCATACAAGGCATATATTCTAGACACAACAAGATTTCTTCCATTTAAAAAACCAAAACAGCTAGGCATTCCAATCGCATTACATGGAAACATCTGAAATAATGTTGTTTACTGTCCATACCTCAGGTTTCTAAGATTAAAAACAGGGAACTTGTTTTCTGAGCTGCATTGCAGGTATTAAAAAAAAAAACCCAAAAATTTTTTAAGGTATTGCCATATAGAAAGAGCATGCCTGGTCATGTGGTAGGTTTTGTCACTAAAAGATTGAAGAATCGCAAAACTTAGGAATGGTGGTAATTCGAATCCATCACACAGGTCACTTCAGATCATGCCACGCGCTCTTACCAAACCACCAAGCCCTAATGAAGCAGCGATAAACAAGAACTTCTCAAAATTAAGAGCAAACTTTGACGAAAAGCTCTTGGCCGACCTAAAATCTGTCAAGACACTGAGAAGGGAGGACTGCCTGTGTAATTTTAGATCATGTGCTTAACCTTTAATCATTTGTCTGAAATTATCAACAGTCTTAAATTAACCTTTTCAGTATTTTACCTGGGACTGATGCCAGACTAGTCCCAAAATCCCTGGATACTTACCATTAAAGGATATTAATACTTATCCTTTAAGGACCTGAAGGCTTCCCCTACCCCTAATTCCCTTCCTCCTTGAGTTTTTTATTTGTTTTAAACAGCAAATGGTACCAATTCCAAGACTTTTCAGCTTATTCCTACAACTAATCTGAGCCTACTGATTTAAACATGTTCAATTTTACCAGGCTTATGCTTTACTCTTTCCTTTCCTAGATACGGCATGATTATTCATGATGCAATAAGAAATGCACTCTTCGCCATCAAATATAAAGGACTGAGATACCAACTTATACCTTTGCTTGTTCTGCATTGCTTTTTTTTCCTTTTATGGTTTATTGCTTCATTTTAGAGTGAAAGGTGCTGATCAGGTACCCTGAAAACATGGCATTCTGTGGGCATTCTGTGAAATTTACCTCAAAATTATACCACAGACTAATCATAGCCCTTAGCGTAGAAAGTTTTGCTTTTTCAAGGGATCATCTGTTCCAGCAAAGGCTACAAACCAAGGGCAGCCAGAGAACAAGGATGCCCCAGTAAGATACTTCAACAATAGATAAAATACGTGAAAAGAGATTGTAACTAGCATATATGAAAATCTTAAACCACATCTCATTGGGTATTTTTGCTTCTGAAGTGAAAGGAATAAAAGCCCATCTGCTGAGTAATAACTTTGTTCATGAAATACATGTGTATTTTGTCTGATTAAAGTGGACTCATTTTTTGAGATAAAAAGAGAAAAAATTTTGAATGAGCCACAGAAGACATTTTGAACCACAGAATTAAGCCAGATGTAGCCAATAATGAGATCAGGCTGTAACCAGTTCTATAACATTATTGCTGAACTTCCCTAGGAGACCACAGTGCTTACGCTGCATACCATTAATAACACTGGAAGAAAAGCTTATGTTAAAAATTGGGGAATGAAAAAGAGAAGTCACATGCAAGGAAGAAACACATTCCTTTTAGTTTCAGAGCTCAATTGCCAATCAAGAAAGATTTTCCTAACACATACACCTGAACTACCTCTGCTAATTTTCTGCATAGTTAGAACATATCTGGCCACATGGTTTATCTTGCACTATTCACAGTGTGCCAGGCAGTTAGTGATGCCTGAGGGCACAGACAAATTATTATTTTACGTTCACATTTTAAGCAAGTGACTATGTCCTGACAAGGACAGAATCTTTTCCAGGAAAGTTCCTTCAATTAGCAGCCCTTACAAGGTTTTGGAAAAAAAATTATGTCCTAATTCAGATGGAACAGGGGGAGCATAGAGTGGGGTAAAGTAAGATATTGCATGTTTTGAAATGAAGATTAATATCTTCCTTATCAGTTACTCAGAATTCACTCTCATTTTTTAATAAACTAGTTTTCTGATCAAGCTTTTCACTAGAAGAAACAAGTTCAAACAAGCCAATGTGCAACAACATCTTGTGTTTTGCTTCCTTTTTGTTCAGACACCTAATTTCAATGATTAGCTGCAAATGAGCAGCCACATTTTATGAAAAGGAATCTGTAACTGAAAATTCTACTTATGGCATTTTAATAAGTAATTTGACCGCTTTCACAACAGAGTACATGCACAGATAAAGGTTAAGCCCAAGAGCAAGTATTTCTTTAACCCATGGTGTGTTACAATTTTACCTCTCCACCTGCTTCATTTAGGAAGCTTGACACTCTCGTGTTTTTAGGTCTGCAGATATTATTACCATTACTTGCTCAAAATGGTGCCTAACAGAAGCTCAAACTGCTCAGAGCAACTTTTCCTGTCCAACCAAGATGTATAGTTCATCAAGTATTACAAAGCTACCCCATCCATCCCAAACAGAATGAGACCATATTGCAGTTTGGATGACTTGCATGCAAGGGCTTAACCACTCCTAGAACTTAACAACAAATTTTGGCAAGTCAATTAGCGCCTTCTCTCAGTTCTTCCTTCACTGAAGAGACTGATAAATAGCTTGCAAATATATTTTTAAATTATAAATGCAGTTATAACACGTGAAGCACTTATGTATTGTACTTAGGAGAAGAGAGAGCATAAAAATCCCTCAGATAATTTGAATTTTATCATTTAAGTTTGTTCTGTTTGGAATCTATAAAAACATACAGAACAAAAACAGAAGTATCTTAACCTTTGCAGTCAGCTAAAACAGAGAATTATGTTGCTGTTCTCCACCTGACAGCAGTGCTACCATGCCATGCATTCTCAACAACAATAACCATTAAACAGTCATTGTTCATATTGTCTAAATGCCAGCAGAAATATTACCATGCTTTTGTCTGATCTGACAACGTATCACCTGCAGGTATCATCATATCTCTCAAAACAAATCTCAAAGACAAGTTCAGGATTATGAATCATCCTTATAACTGGATAAATACTGTCCTGACTATATCTAACAGATACAATGCACCACATTAAGACACATGTGGGCTGAAGGATTTCAAAATAAGATGTATTTTCAAATAACAAAATGTATTCATCGTTAAGAGTCTTGATATTTTAAAATATTGCAATTTTCAATTCTTAAAAAAAATTTACATGAATGGGAAAGGGACTCTCAAAAGCAATCCTTTAATCTCTCTTCTAGATCATAATGTTCCAGCACATTTAAAAAACAGCACAATCAAAATATAAACACCTTATTAACCAGGTCACTAAAACTACAGTAAGCTCAGCAACATGTCTCTCCAAGGTTCCATTTAATTCATGAAGTTCATAAACAGTAAGCAAATTATTGATTAGATGTAGGCAAGTTATTTATACTATTGTTGTTCAAGAGAATTTCTTAAATGCAGCCTGTCACGCATTATGTCAGAAACATTCACAGCTCCGTATTCTATATGGATGTTGACAAAAGGACTGCTTCATGTTTGTCAGACGGCAGCAAATACAGGAGAGTGTATGACAGCAGCCTCAGTTTGTAAAGAGATAAGCAATAACATGATCTTGGATATTAATAAATCCAATCTACCAGTCTTTCACATAATTCCATTCCATTTTTATCCAGCAGTAAACATTAAGGTAGAGATGAAACCGATGTTTGTCAAGAAAGGACCAATGAAGAGAGTGTTCCATTTGCTGATTACTAGATGTCCCTTTGAATTAAGACACCACTAGAAAATGTCTCGATGTTTAAAAAGTAGCGATTCACCATTTTTTCCTGTAGTGCAAGATAGCTGCTGAATGAAATTTTCCTTTAAGCAAAAAGCACATATTCAGCAGAAGTTAATTGGTTTGCTAACTCATCTTTGTTAAGCTGTGTTCTAAGTTACTGCTGTCAAAACCATACTTCAATTCTGTGTAAATACTTGAACTAGGAACCTATATGCTTAACCCAAAAGTAGTTTAAAATATTTGCTCAAAGTTCTTCAAAACCATATAAAAAACTGAGATACCTGGCTTCTAATACCCCAGAACTTTAATATCATTTGACCATTCAGAAGATAGTAACATATTAAGTTCTTTGTACAGACCTAAATAGCTCCTGTTGGAGACCTATATAGTTAGAATGATGCAGATAATCTTTAAATTTGTCCCTCAGAGTTCTCCTGTATTTGGCCCATTGATATGAAAATGCATTTCTGTTTAGGTGCTTGGCTCAATGCCTCCTCTTAGGGGTCCGAAGGAATATTTTGCATGAGCAGATCTAAGAGTTCTTCAGGCCACAGTACCTCTTAGAAGTTTCCATCTGCTCTAGAAGAGCTGGGGGGCGGGGGGGGGGGGGCACGTACCACCAGTGTTTCACACAGTAATTTTAGTTCAGGTGGTAAAACTCTGTCACAGAGAGTATACACGACACAGACTGAAAAAGGATCAGTCAGAAAATGCTGGAGTTACTGCCTAGGCCATTTGCAATTTGTACTGAAGCAAGCTGAGAAAAAGAGAAGACATCATTGTGGTTTAGTTATTCAAGTCTTGCAGTTTTGCTGCCACAATTCATTTCCTTAATTATACAGAAAATCATTTGCCCTGAGTGTTAACAGATTTTTTTTTCCAAATGGTAATATATGTAAAAAGCCTTTGGGGCCTAATGACTTATGCAACATATTTTCCTTCACTAGGACTGGAGATCACTTGTGGAAATTTCATAAATATAGGAAATCATTATCATAAGAACTTGGGGAAGTTAGTAAAGTGTCTGCTCTGCTGGGGTTTTTTTGGTTTGGGGTTTTGTTTGTTTGGGATTTTTGAGGGTGTGTGTTTGTTTAAATTCCTAATCCTTGTTAAATAAACCTATCCCACAGAACAGAAATGGTACAGCAAATCCAGTATGGTTTTTAGATCACACTGGGGAGAAAAGTGCACATCTGCAATAGCATGTCAATAGAGTCACATATTTTCAAGGACCATGCTGCACTTCCTGCAAACTGGAGAGCTGGACAATGTGTGAGATCCTGAGATGCACATAATGTGGGGTGGGTGGGTGTTTGGAATCTGGAAAAGTAAACAAAACAAGTGCCAGCAACCCTCACCTTGCAATTCAGTCCCCTTGTAAGTACGTCTCCAAGAACCTTTTAGGAGTATGGTTCCTTCACAAACTTTGAGCCTGGAAGCTTTCTTTATGTAAAAGGAAAGCATATGGTTCTTCATTTGCATTACATTATAAGTCCTAGGGATTTTGAGGGAGCTACGGATAAAATTACAGGAGGCAAAAACCAAAAACTTGCATCTTGATATCACGAAATGCGTGCTTAAATGCTACTGCTATCAGCAGAGATTATAGACTTTTCTGGATTTTCTATCAAAACCAGAATTCCTGGAAATAGAGCTTTTTGACTAATCATCAAGACAGAGTTAACTTCAAATGTCTCAAGCTCTTTTTCTGCTCTCTCGTATCCCAGCTTCATTCTTCCCAGGAGGTGAAATGTGTCACATAAAGGGATGCACAGTCAGGGCAGAGGCATCTGCCAGTAAGGGCAGTCACTTCAGCAGCCCAGACTACACCTTTATACTATTGTAGTACCAAAATGTTTCAGGTTTTACATGAAACTTTTCAGATTTTGATTTCCAGTGAAAAGGCAGATTTTCAAAGTCGTTCTATCCACTGCTAACAATAAGAATAATTTGTGGAACTTTTCACATTATCTCATTGAGTAGAAACAGCAAAATACTACTTCTCTCAAGGTGACAGAAAATACATACACACATACGAAATACAGTGCATTTTTGTGTTCTCTCATAGTAACTGGGCACCAATACTTTAATCCATTTCACAATCCAAAGTCACAAAGTCTGCTTTTACAGCTCTGTAAACTCACTGTCATTTCCAGAAATCCTTTCTTGTCCACACTCCCCCAGAAGAGCAATGGACAATGAGCTGGATTATCATAAATTCAGAAATCAAATTTACACGGCTCTGGAGATGCAAGTAAAATGAGCGTTGTATCTTCATTTCCTTTGTGGCACTTTATCAACCTCTTCCTCTGCTCATGGTAGAAGTCAATAAAATCCTATTAACACTAAGATCTTGTATTAAGTTTGACAGTTTACAAATTGCAGGGGTTTTCATTTCAAATATGAGCAGTCTAAGATACTCTGGAGTTTCACTGTATAAAATTGTTAAAGTTTGAATAAAGTTGATAAAAGAATTTGGGTGTAAATTTCCCTCTCCTTTTAAGGAAGGCATCAGAAGCAAATTAAACAAAAAACCCTATAATCCTTCCTGAGAGATTCACATTAGTCTAACTAGGAAGATCAGAAGAATCATAACAGATCTATATTTAGAGCAAAACATTCACCCGATCTCTCCGTGGGCCTGATCCAACTGCTATTCGAAAATAACACAGTCCTTTCTATGGACTTCATGGGCTTTGCATCAGGCTCTGTTGCTCCCTATAATCACAAGTAACCACTCTTGCAAAATGAGTAGCACATCCTAAGAGAAAAAGGCTTAAAGCAACTGAACCTTTAAATAGGTAAATAAATACAGATACCAGCAGCAGGGATGGAGCTGGCACCTGCAGAAACAGCAATCAAGGGTATGGCTGACCAGCTGGTACATGAATCAGGAATTATGCCAGAACAAACTTGGGGACAAATCTAAAACTATTCCTGCAATTGGGCAAATTGCCATAATTTCTGCAGTTATCCACCTGGCGATTTAAATTCCTGTTAAATATTATCTGAAGAAAACAAACACCAGTTGCAGCTGGTGCTATTCTTCCAGTATTAAGTTTCTTCATCAAAGAATGTTCTTTCAGAGAGGAACCTCGTACCAGAAGACTTTTAAGCAAGATCTAGAAAGCTCTCCTAAACAAGAAATGTAAATCCAAAGCAGATGACTGGAAATGTGAAAGAAGGGAGAAGGGGAAAAAAAGGACCAAATTTGGCCCAATTTCAGGAAAGCATGAAAGAATGTACAATATACAATACTCAGTGATTTCCTGAATAGCCTACAAGGGTAAAAGGGCTAAGTGGAAAGAAAAAGAAAAAAATGGGGGGGGGGGGGGGGGGGGGGGGGGAACCGNNGGGAGGGGAAGCGGAAACAGAGAAATGGAAAGGGAGAATGTAAACAGAAGTAGAGGGAAACGTAGAAGAAACTGGAAACAGAGAAATGCAGTAACAGTAAAAGAAAAAATGGCGTGGAAGACACTGGTAAGAGTCAGCAGAGAACAAGGCTAAGCAGAGAAGAAATAAGTGAAGCAGTGTCTAAGAGAGCAGCTTCCCTTTATGCTGTTGCTTTAGCCTCTTCAAAAAAAGTGCTGGCCTCATTTGACATGGACTGGGAGCTGTGGCAAAGTTGCTGCTGGAACAAACAGCAAGCAGGGTTTAACACAGCTTTAGGTTAGATTCTGACGTTCTTTTCAAAACCTTCAGTGCCATTTCTGAACATCTGTATATCTTTCACTCCTAGTGAGAGATAGTGCAGAATTATTTTTATTGTTTTTTAGACTAAGGAATCCCCAGATATTCAGCCCCCCATACTTCAATGACATCATTGCTTTGAATAGGCTTTGAGATTCAGGGAGAATCCTCATTCTTACATTTTATTTCTAATTGTCTTTACTCTTGCCCTTCTGCTTAACAAAGGAGCTTTTTCCATTTTTTTCCTTTTTCTTTGTTTAAATACATTTCCCTTTTATGTATACAGTCTCAAAGTACTTACTGGACACTTGAAGGATATGGGTTCTTCTGATAATTCATAATACTGAATCAGGATAGCAGCACTCAAATAGATGATCCAATCAGAAAATAATGACAGGTTTTGTATCGACACCCTTTTCAATAGCAACAATTCAAAACATCACATAGAGTTTGTGGCTATACATAGATTCCTCAGATCACCACTCTTACTGAACAAGACAGTCTTGGACTGCTCACAAGATGGAGTGGGAGGCTTTATTTGAAGCAAACATTGCCTCTTGTAAGGATGTTTGCACACAGCAATAACTTGCCAGTGTTTAAGGCCAGAAGCATTCCTAACACCCACTTATAAATATTCAAATATATCTTTTTTGCCTAGAAACTGTACTTTATGACAGAAAAATTTTCCTGCTTCAAGTAATTATGTCCAGATATAATACCACACGATCATATTTAGACAACCATCCATCACACTGACTGTATACATATTCACATACACTAATAGTGCATCACGTACCCACAGACACTCTAAAGTTGCTGCCCTGATATCTGATGCTGTCTACTCTCCTTTTGCTGTCCTTGAGCTCAGGGTACAAGGACAGTGTGGCAGAATTCTGTGAATTCAGCATCACAGTTAATTTATTGGCACTATGACTTCGCTGTTTTAAGTGGTTAGAAGTACAATCTTGCAGGTTTAAATTTTCCCCTAAGCAGTAGAATAAAAACATGCCTTTCTATTGCACTTAGGGAAAATAATCTGCTTGTGTAGGTAGAATTTCAGGGGTGAAAACTGAATATATGTATTTATTTTATTTTTTGTAATAAATGACCTATCTAAATTGCCAATTAAAGTTTAAGCTTATTTAAAGAGTTAGTAAATTAAGGAGTAGTTAGTTAAAGAGCAGGCAAACCAACACTCTTATACTGCCAATCTACACCCTAATATCAATCATAATTAAGGTCAGGATTTTAAGATAAAAATCATAAACCCAGGAAAATAGCATCTGAAAGCCTTTCTTCACAAGACATTGGTTGAGATTTGTGCTATGTTACCTGTTCAAACCTTTGCATTCAAAGCTACACATTCAATACATACGATCTGGGGAGCCACATACCTTTACTTTATGTACAGTGTATTTTTGAGCAACTGGTGCATAATGAGAACAGACTGTGTTAAGTGCCTGAAACTCTGAAGAAAGGACAAGATCTTAAAATTTTTCCCCAACCAAAACTGGAATAATTGTATACTGTCAAGTCAGCAGTGAAATATAAATACAGTGCACAGGACTAGCCTTCTTTCTGCCTTTTTGTGATATCATTATGAGTGATACATTTTTAGCTTTATATTAGGAGGCAACATCTCAACATCCTTTGGTATTTTACTGCTGTGCTGACTAACAAAATACAGCATGTGACCCTTTTTATTTTGTGGTTCATCAGTTTTATGTTATTTACTTGCCATACATTTTAAATCTGATTGTACCCAACACAGGCAGCTAAGAATGCACTGTATTTAAAAGGTATCAGGTGACAGTGTCTTTGATTTCATAAAAGCCTATTTTCAAAACATTATCTGTCTACATGTGTATTTTTTTAATGCACAATATCACAGTCAGTCAAAAAAAGGAGAGGCAAATAAGACAGAATTACAGATTCTTCTGCATTTTGCAACCTGGGGAAACACCCCATCGTGCCCTTGCAAAAGTTTCTTTTGTACACTCTGCTGGAACAGGCATGGACTTTGTTTCCTTGCTGCAAAACTTGACAATGAAATGGCTTCACATAGAGGGCCAGGTGCTCACCTAGCAAAATGACAGAAGCCCATCGATCTTCACATCTGACTGTGCATGCATCTAATTGCACTCCTAAGTTCTACCAAGGAGAGTCAAAGTCCCCAGAAAGTTCCACTATTCCACCAAACTCTGCTTTTGCTCATCCTATGATTTCAAAAGATGCTGGGAAGCCCTAACTGCACTACTACTTTGCAGTAAATGAAAAATAAGAATATTTTCAGTCTGTCACTATCATAACTTGAATGATTTTGCTTCACCTACCAGAACAATTGATTTTGTATGATAATCAACAACTGCCATCGACTGCTGGCGTTCTTCCTGTTTAGCAGGTGTCCTTCCATGAGGGGCTGACAACATGCTATTAAGTTACTAATGAGGTAAGAGAGTCATGTTTTCAAACTGGAAGGAACAGTATCTAATAACTGTTTGGTTTGTTTTTTTTTTTTTTTCACCAAAATGGTTGACATGTTGCATATATCCCAAAATAATAAAGTTGAGCCCAAACCACCATTTGCAGATGGAAAGAAACTCCACACCCATCAGAAAAATCTGCTACCTGTAGATGACAAACTGTAACTTTAAAAGTATGATTTTTTAAAAAAAATTAAGAATTTATGAAAGAAAAGCTATAACTATACTTCAAAATTGTGGGTTTTTTTAAAAAATACTTTCTTCTTACTTCATGATTAGTCTTTTATATCTATATAACATATTTTATTAGAATGTAAGATGAGACCATGTATTCAAACAATCTCTATCCTGTCTAGATAAGTTGAGTAGCTAAAAGCCTTTGTTCCACATAAGTCTAATATATTGGGATCCTTGACTATCTCCTCCATATAAGAAAAAAAAAAAAAAGAATGTTTTACAAATACAGGCCTTTAAAAGGGACATGCTCTGCAAGGTAACAGAAAAGTATTTAGATATACATCTGCCTGCCTTCATTTCTTAGTTGTTTTTTTTTCCCCACCAACACATCTCCCTCCTAAACCAACTGAACTAATTTGTTAAGTCTTTTGACTTCCTTAGCCCCTCATGCTTTCACTGATTCAGCAGGAACACTGTCAAAACACCAGGTGCTTTGCTTTTCCTGAGTAGTCCAATTATCACTTGGATTGCATCAAAATTAGGTTCTTTTTACAAATGGCTCAGCTGCCCTCTCTTGAGATTATTTTCATGCTCAAACAGTGGCTCTTGAACAAGGGGTGGTGTACGATGTATCTAAAGCAAATTTCATCTGCCTCTCTCTTTTCAGCTTTCCTAGGCTTACAACTATGCAGAGTAGCTGAGCCTGGGGAACAGAGGCAAAGATGAGCAAAGACATGAGAAGCCAAAACACAAAGGAGAGAGAAAGCCACTATTCAGAAAATAAGAGACAACAAGGCAGCTCCAAAATAGTTGAGAATCACCTCAGTATAGATCAATCTTCTATAGATCAACAGCTAGGGGCACTGTAATTCAATATAATTCTTCCCACCTCCCCTTTTCCCTCCCTATACTACTATCAGTGTAGGCAACTCACCAGCACACAGCTCCGCTCCTCCCCTTCCCAGCAGTAATCCTGAAAGTGTTCAGAGAAGGACCTTACCCTTATTCTAATCACGCTGTCATGTAACACCTGAAGGCAAATACACAGCTTCTTCCACCATGCTGCCATATAAAAATCATGCCTGCTACTAGTCAGTATAGTATGAATGGAACAATGGCAAACTTTTCTAAACATAGGATTATTCTAAACATAGGATTATTTTAAAATATATTTTCTCCATTTAAAAACCCCACAACTTTATCCAGAATCAGTTTTTAGAGGCAGATGATTATCTGAACAGCACTCTTCAAGCAAACACTAGGAATAACTCAGGTATAACTCTGTGAACAGAACGTGCAGAAGTCAAACACTCGCAAATAACTCAGCAGTCCTAGGTTACCTGTAGCGCACTTTATTTTAAGCAAATCTCATCAGATAAGCAAGAACAGCTTACTGCAGGAATTGGATAAAGTGGTAAGGTATCTAGTTTAATAAAACGTTTATGTTCTTGATCAAAATATTATATTAAAGCTGTGGTCAGGTTAAATTGAATTCTTTAAAAGAATAATGAAAGAGATCTGGCCACAGTACCAAGAAAAAAGATTTCATAATAAACCAAAAGTAGAGAATGTATTTGAGGTAATGCTAGGAATCAGTAAATTCATGTGCTTCTCCCTTTAAGAAAACACAATTTGCTATTACTGTAATCTGCTTCTTTTAGGGTTTTTTTTTTATGAATTAAATTGTCCTCTCTAAAAGCTCAATAAAACTCTCCTCCAAGCTTTAAGCAGCCATAAAATTTAGTCATAAAAAGACTGTCTTTGCAATCTGAAGAGACTTTAGCCTAATTTGAGCAACACACAAACTAAAATAGGCACAGGGATAGTTGCCCTAATTTTCTCTAACACAATCAATATAAGCAGCCATGATAATTATAAGGTCACTGGAGTTGCAAAATCTGCTGATCTGAATATCAAGACAAAAATCAAACAACAACAAAACTATAAGAAGTTTGCTTTTAGACATTTGCTGTATATGTTTTCAGGTATTGTGCTGGGATGGGCTAGTGAGTTCACAGATCAAAAATCTCTCTCAGCTATAAATACAATTAGTAAAACTCTGCCCTCAGAAGCCTTATGGTTTTTTGAATCTCAAACCGTTATAAAAGAATTTGAGGCTGATACTATGGAACATTCAAGTACTTATTTCAGGCTTTGTCATTACTCATACATTTTGTTTCAATAACTTCAAGTATAAAGCTCATTATACACCTCATGATGTAGTATAACTGTCACTTTTTCAGTTAAACTCTCCCATTCAGTCATTTTGCACCACAGCCCCCAAATAACTAGTAATTTTTGAGACAGTGTGAGTGAAGTATGTAAAATGATTTTTATACAAATAAACACTTTTCAAAGTATAGTGGGCATAAGAAATTACGCTGCTGACAGAAGTGAGATGCAAACAAATACCAAGAAATTAATAAATTACCTAGAATAAAAGCAAACTTTAGTTTCTACAAACCTCAAATTGGATTTCTCATACGGAAACCTTTTCCTCTTGGTCATAGTAGTAGGGACCTAGAAAAAACTTGCAAAACAAAATATTCATAAGAAAACACTTACACAAAATAATTTCATAATTTACACAATGTTGCAAATGTTAAGAGCTTTATTTTCCTACTCAACTCAGTGGAATTTTTACTACTTCCACCCCCATCTACTCCAACAGGGACCATGAACAGAAAAAACAAACACCCCTGTACAAAAGAACTCTTATACAGCCAGTTTGGATTTATAACCAAAAAATGCAGGTCTTTTACTATGTCCAGTTAGGATCCCATGTCTATTTAGGAGCGTATTTAAAGACAATTTAGCTTAATAATACAATGTAAAATGTGCAGCAAATCTGCAGCTTAACAGTCACCAGCTACAGCAAGTTTTTGCTTATCAACAGCCATGTTACAACACTGACCAGCTCTTGTTAGAAAAGAACATCTCTGCTTTCAATCTCTATTCCCATATGTTTACACTATCTGTTCAAAGATCTATTAGATCTAAACTCTTTAATATATGACCAGCTACTTCTGCACAGCTTTTTGTTAACCGAAATCCAAACACCCAGAAGGCAAAAGGACAAATCAGTTCTTTTGTCGAGTGTTTTCAGTATCAATTTACTATGAACTGGCATGTTCTTTTCTTTGTTTTTCAGTCCTCCAGTACATCATGAGTTCAGAAGAACGACAAGTGGAGAACAGAATTCAGCTCTTTACTAATACATTTTTAAATTCATTATTTTTGAGTAACATAAATATGAATGGTTCTATTTTTGAATAAAGATTCCAGTGAAAAGTTCTGCCCATATATGTTGGATACAGATACTTATTTCTCCTGACAAACACCACTCCTGAAGTGAATGCCAGCCTGTTGGCATCTGTCCATGCAGAGGTAACTTCTCGAATCAGATCCTCCTTATGCCAAATACTTAATTTTAAGAACTGAGAAACAAGCTGCAGATTTAGTCCAGAAATCTACCATTTATACAAGCAACGAGAGGCACATTAAGTCAGGAATTAGTAAATAAGAAACATCCATCAAATCTTCATTCAATCCCTGAATGGAGAGCGAGCTTCTCTTTCAAAACCTAAGAACTCGTGAATTTTGGAGTGGCTACGCTTTATTGTGTCTGCAATAACCTAGAGACAGCCTAGAACTACAGTATACTACTACATTAAAAAAACCCCAAACCACCAAACACAAAACCAAACCACCACCAAACCAAACAAAAAACCCAAACCACACATACACAGTACTCTAAATCCAAAGCCTTATTTCAAAATGTAAAACTTAATCTTCCAACACAGAGGCAAAACTAGACTCAGGATCTATGCAGACCTAAGTTGGTCTTAACTATGCCTACATACACAGTATTAATTACCAGCCATCAGTGTTAAAAACAAAGCCAAACACTGACCAAAAGAATCCTTCAGTGTATTAAATTAAAAAGTTTTCAGTATTAAATTTGGGGTTTGTTTTTTTTAAATAAGGTATAGTTCTGAAAGTGAGCAGAGCACTTAATATTAACTGCTCATCTTGCTAATAGTCCTAAACCCATCCACAAAACAGCATGTAAAACCTGTATTATTTCTTCAGGAAGGGGTTCCTTCACACAGATCTCTCTACTTCTCAGCTCTGAATTTTAATTGAGTGGAGTTCTGCAAACTAACTAAATGATGCATGTATGGATTCAAAGTTCAATTTCTTCAATCAAAAATCCAGAAGGCATTGCCAAAGTAGGCCTAGGGAAAAAAAAATAAAGGAAAAACAGCATCTGCTAATATTAAACTCAGGCTTTGCCACTCCAAACAGAATTACAAAACCTCATCTAATGACAGAATAATTAGGCATACATAAAGCAATCATTGGCACATTGTCAGAAATAGAGTCTTTAGAAAAAATAAAAAAAGATACAAAAATCAGCACTTTCCCTAGCATTCACTAAGTCTCTGGCTTTTTCTTCCCCTGACTAACTCCAATCAATGAGTCAACTGCAGCAGGTCAAAAGCGACTGTGATAAAATGCCACCTTATGAAGTAACTGCCTTCATAGATCTCACCAAATGAGTCATAAAACTATTCATCAATATCACACCTTGTGCAGTACAGCACGGTTATGAGTTAAGCTCAGGGAGCTCTCTCATCAGAAAAGCTTACTCTGTTCTTCCATTTACAGGCTATAAATCATGATTTCTCACATTCGGTACCACCATTAAGTAAGGAATGAAAACCTCCACTATCATTATTCGACAGCTAACAAGGCATTAACATTTTCATTAACAGTGTTGACAAATTCAAATCGATTTTAAAAGCTCATTTGCATCATATCCTAAAAATGTGAAGTAGAAGGGAACAGCCTGACAACTTGATTATATGCTATAACTTAAATTTTTGTTTTTCTACTACTGTATAGATGTGAAGTATACATCACATCTGGTTATATCCTAGCACCCTCAGATTTTTACTTTGCAACTGCTTTATTAAAATTATAAATTTATGGCCGGCAGCTATGTGATGTTCCAACTTCAATTTACTTAAATAAATACTTAGCACCTATCATAGAAGATGATACATATAAAGGAATGCCAAAAAGCCTTTGGCTTTTTTTAACCTGAGGAATAGAAGAAAAAAGTGGAGAAGGTGGAAAAAGAGGACATTATAGTACTCAGATGACAACATCAGATGTGCAACATCCAGAAACACAAAACTTTAGATGTTTTAAGATGTAGAAATCCTGTTTCATTCGAGCTTGGAATGGCCCTTACACAACATTCAAATTACCTCTGACAGGAACGACTGTTCTCCATTACTGTTATCAAACTTCAGATTATGTAGAAATTATACATTGAAAAGGGTAAGATGAGGAATACTGCAACTGCAGAGATAAATGCTCTTGTGCACCCAAAGACCTGAAATGTATTCAAAGGCTATCACCCTTGCATATTTAGTTTGTGAGAGACTCCAGTTTGAGCCCTTGTTTCACCTACACTGGTGCAGAGACAGGAACTCATTCCTCCCACACTTTATCTCCTGGCTTTTTGGATGGGTAGAACTTTTTTCATGGAATTAGAAAGCTACCATCCAGGGTCAGTCCTAAAAGAGACTTAACAGCCATCCAAAAGGAAAGCCTACTATGTACACTAGACACTGGTGAAGTTTTCTTTCTGAGTTCCAATAAAAAAATCTGGTGTAGCTTTCAAGTTTCATTCAAAACCCTTCACCCAAATTAAGCACTGCTACAGAGGAAAAAAAGTCATTCCATAATTAAATAACAGCCTCTAAAATGGATTAATTAAATCATGTTTCAATATCCCAAATTTGGTACATAAATACAGTTAATCTTTTTTCCCTTCTGCAAAAACACTTTTGAGATGATACAGAGAAACAAATTCATATGAGCGTGTATTCAGGAAAGGAAGAATATTATGCAGTTTCAAATTTACAGACACCTTAATAGCAAAAGATAAAGCACTTACTGTGGTCATTAGGGAAAATTCATTTTTTAGTTATACAGTATTTGGCTTTAGTGAGAGATACATGCATTTGGCAATATGATCTTTTAATTCTAACAGAAGCCTATTACAGTCACAACGGAAATTACAAGATAAGAAAATCATCCTAGAATTGTTTCCTAGGTGACTGTGGTGAAGCAGTTTTACTGTAAGTCATGGTCCTGCAGAGGTGATCCCGAGAGACCTACATTGCTATTGACTAATAATCCTAGAGTGCCCATGTTCAGCACAAGCTCATGCTGTCCAAACAGGATGTGCTGTGCACAGGTTCCATCAGTGGCTTTCATTTGTCTCCCTAGAGGAACACCCAAGCAGGGATCAGTGGCATGTCTACCTTCTCGCATTTCCATCTGCAGTCATCAGATCCAAAGATGAAAGAAAAACTGCTACTAATTAAATGGGATTTGAATTAGACACTGCTTGCCCAGAACAACTGCTTCATAATTAATTTCCTATAAATTAATCTTTACAGTCAAAGCTAACATGCTTTGTCATTTTGGCAGCAGGAAGATGTAGAACATCCAGTGCATGATGTGGAAATTCCCCTTGCTGAGTAAGAAAAAAAGCCCCCTCTCAAACTGAGTTTTCTCTCTCTGGCTCCAGCGAGAACAACAAGCAAAGGCTTATCTGTGCTGCCTTGCAAAGCACACGATGCTTTAAGGTTGTGTGCATAGCGTCAGGGTCCCTTAAGCCAGACAAGTGCTTATACAGGGTGCAAGGCAGTAGTAAAAAAAAAAAAAAGAAAGAACACCACAAAAAGACCCAACAGAATAATACCAGCAGCACAACATACTGTTTGAAGATATTCTAGAGGATTTATGCCAAAAGCAATGTTCTTGATAAATAACCAGTGTTCATTTGAAGTTTCTGATATTTTGATATTCTTAAAAGCCACACTAGGAAATCTCTTTCAAGGTCCAGACAGCTCTACCGGAACTAGCCAATTCTGAAGTGCTTCAATTTACAAGGTATTTTTTTCTAAGTGATCTTTCAAAAAAATTACTTTAAAAAAATAATTCAGACATTTTAATTTTCTATTTGCCAGTGTTTCTGCACTATGCAGTCTTATATATGTTGATATTTTAATAACTTACTTAAGTCAGCATGTGCCTTTCCTTATATTTCTGTAATTAAAATTAATAGGATCCTTGTTAAAACTAGTTTTTTTAACTGCAAGAGATAAATAATTTTGGAAGGTAAATAGTTTCTTAAGTTCACTGTCCATGTAATCAGACACAAATTTCAAAAACCCGTGTCGTTTCAATAGAATACACAATGCAATAAAAATAATCTAAGTTGTTTTTAACTTTTTGCTTGGAACTTAGAAGGAAGACTAATACAGAGTAAAGAAGAGTGGGAACAGACTAAACCCCCTACTGGGTGAGTTTTTCAAGCTAACACTTAGAGAATTAGCCAATAAAACTCAGACTAAGGTATCTGAGACTGCAGAGATACTGCCAGCTGGAGCTGAACTTCTAAAATAGCAAGTGTGTTTAGGCATCCAGTTGTCTTTTAAAAAGTTGGCCCACAGCTCTAAGTATTTTTTTTTTTTTTAATTTGGACTGTCATATTTTTGAAGACTTTGGAAGAACTTCAGGTATAAAGGTCTACATGGCAGTATTTTTCTAACCACAGTGAAATTTAAAAGGAAGAAAATTTGTGCAGAAACATGAACAAAGACAAAACTACACTTAAAGAATAAGGCACTTTTTCAGCTAGCTCCATTACCAATTTCTTTATTGTTAACCACTCACCCTGCCTGGCTTATAATACAATTTGACACGTGTAGTTAGCGTTAATGCCAGATGACAAACTATGTGTAACCAGTCAGTTACATATGTATGAAATAAGTGCCTCAAAAAGTAAAAGATTATGTTTACTAAAATAAATTATTAAAAGAAAAAAATCACAGATTTTCAAGAGACACTGACATGGACTACCAAAATTTTATTTTTTTAAAGAAGCCATTTTTGTAAAAAGGCTTGTGGTGATTAAATTGTAACGTAAAAGTAGGAGAGTCATAATTAATTCTGATCAGCATCTCTGAGCTCATGGTTAGTTTAATGCCAGCTACCCCAAAATGTTTTCCATAACTTGGAATGCATCATTCCTGCCAATAACTCCCAGATAAAAACAAGTAGAGGCACAGAAAAAAAATAATATACAGAGCACATATTTGGTTTGGGTGCAAAATAGCATTTAGAAATTACTTTCTCCGTAGTAAATTCAAGGTCTACCCCAATTCACATAATTTAACATTCAAGAGAAGGAACATTTTCCCATATCTGACTCGCCATAAAATGGAAGAATCTAATAAAATGACAAGAATCACACGTTCAACTAGTTAGGGAAATACAGATCTTCTACACTGGCAGATTTACAGCAATCTGAGACAAATAGTATCATTTGTTAAATAAAGACTTTGGAATCTGGGATTTTTTTATACCTAAACATTGCTGCTGATACCTGTTCCACAGGCATTAAATTGCCTGAGGTACAGTCAGCCTCTGCACATGCTCCATGGTCAGATTTACTTAGGCTCTAATCAATATGTTCCATGCATCTTGTCTATATTGGAGCTCTTCTTATTACATGCTCAATTGATTCACTGAACAACAGCAAGCTGTAAAAGGCTGTACTCCCGTGGATAAAGCAGATGTTGTTCTGACCTCCACCCACTGGCTCAGATACCTAGTTTTCTGTCTGCCTTCAGTAAAGAAAAATATCCTAGTCACACATTTTGACCTTGAACAATAGATACTATATTCATCGTACAAAAGTTCTTGCTAAATTTCCCCTTATTTTATTCAAAAAAAAAAAAATCCACACAAACATGCACCATGAAAATCATAGTAAACTACTTATTCCCAAGAGTTTTAGAGAAGTATCCTCCATTTTAAAAAATTTGAAAATTTTGAAAACACGCACACCAAATTTGAGAAGGCAACACTAAAGCAAAATGAAGAGTCAGTTTTCTGAAATTACTGTAAGGTATAGATTAACACAGAAATGCCAGCATAAAATGAATGCCATGGAATAGTATTGACATAGGAAAGCTTCTGTTACTTGAATTAATAGTTATCTTTAAAATTAAGGCAGCATGAGAAGTAGAAACAAAACCACAAATAATAAATGAAAACTGAAAAAAAAAAAAAAAGAAAAAAACAAACCAAAACCTTCTTGGAAGAATGAGAGAATCTGTTAAAAAAAAAAGAAAAAAAACAAGCAGGAGGTACAAAAAAAATCCTAAAGATAGCAGTGATAAAGGAAATGGAGGTATAAAGGGAGAATTATGATCTGAGAAGATGCGATATTGCTTTTCAGAATATCTGATGCAAAGAAGACCAAGTTGAGATATTGATATGTCAAATATTTGTTATATCTAGAAGACTATTTAATAGGTTAACCCGAATGCTGGAAAGCTGAGGGGCAAACATAAAACACTAAGCTCTCCCAATATACACATAAACAGTGAAAGAGCTTTTAAGCACGATACTGTGAAACAGTAATGCTTATTTCTGCACTATGAGGGTCACTGCGAGTATCTTTGACTGACAGACAAAACAGATCTGTGAGGAAAAAAAAAAAGCTTTCTAAGACAATAATACACCAGAGAGCAAAATATATGTAATAGCTTAACCCAATTAGTATCACAGGAATTAATAAAAGCCCTATAAAACTGTACAAAGTTTCATTACCTTAAAGAATTTGTGGTCTGTTTGCATCAATACACGTGCTCTCTCCCAGTCAAAGCACTGCCAGCTACACACTTGGTACCCACAGCAACCTCCTCCATCCATCTGCTGATTCAACCAGAGCAAACAATCCCAGAGATGAAAAGCACTCACCATTTAACTTTAATAGGACACCTGTGAACTTAAGGACTTTAAAAGAAGCTCAGCTGTTATAATTAGTAAAGTACTTAACACAATTCTTTACCAGATCAGGGTTTAATTCCTGACAGATTTCTCCTACCATGTTTAAGGAATTTAGAGTATCAGGTACTGCGCTAAAACCAAACCCAAGTGTTTCGTTAGGGGCCTTTCTAAGCTCATGAACATGACCCAGGTACTTTAATTCCATTTATTCAAGATTAAGGCTTAAATTTGTTTGTAGTGAAGTCTCTGGAGTTGTACCTGTAAGTATGCATTTCAGGCCCTTGCTTCTCATTAAAAAAAATCATTTGATAGAGAGATTAGAAAAAAAAATCATCTGGATTTGTCATCCCTAAAACATATTGACAGTATATTCCTTTCACCTGTGTTTTGATCTGGCTTTTATCAGATCCCACTGTGTCTCACCCTTCCAGCTTCTAGAGTACAGAGTATCTAATATAAAGAACCACAGCACTTTCTCTTGATGTCCCTCCAAGTGACGAGTACACCTGTGAAGGTTCTGACCCTTGTTACCAGGACCCTGGAGGGATTGTAGAAGAGTAGCAGCTACAAACTTCAAAGCTGAGTTCTTGGAGAACTCTTTACAGACTAACCCAGATAGCTTCTAGAATATTTTTGGTAGCAAACAAACCAAGGAATACCTCATGGACAATCTGATTGGCAGAAAGCAAAATTCTGGGCTTTAAACTGTAAACTCCCTAAGGTACCATCCATGCACGTACATATTTATACAGAGGTTGGAGAGGGAAAGACATTTCTCCTCTCCCTTCTCTATATTTTGAAAAAGAGTATCAACTTTTAAATCTTCTGTGCAAACCTCATTAGATATAAAGTCTACATGCAGCTAGAGGTGAGTGAAAACCCGCTGAATCAACTTAGAACTTATGTCCTGTCAGGACTTTAGTACATGCAATGCTATTAGAATGTTATTTTTAAGTAAATTAAAAAGCAAAGCTTTTAATTTTTTTTATGAATAAAGAAAGTTTTGTCTTTAAATTAAAGCAGTTCATGATAGCTATGCAGAAGCAGTTTCATTTATAATCCTGCCAGGGCTAATATTAAAAATGTACAGTTATCAGAATATTCCCCTTTGGTAGTCTGAATTTCATCTTTCTTGCCCTCCCACGTGTGCAACAGTCAAGCACAACAAAGCTAATGGAACAGGAAACGTTATTTCAGGATCAAGGTTCCTCACCAGAAATTGAAAGAAAGTAAATGGTAAAATATAACTGCCTAAGTCTTTCTCTGACTAACCCTGTTAGATTTTTTTTTCCTGGAGGGCTACAGTAGTTTCATCTAGCCCTTAGCTATTGCATTATCAGCAAAAGAAAATAAAACAAACTGCTACAATTATTTGTCTCTCCTGCCATTTCTCAGTGGTAGTAAGTAGTCCTGTGATTCATCCAAGTGGGCTGTACCTTAGTTCAGGATGTGAAAAATATTCTTGTCTTAAGATAATTCCTCTGTTTATAGATAACAAAATCCAGGTTTCATCTCTGGAACAGACATGTTAACAACAGAATTGTTGAATCATATGAGAAGGGTCCAGCAAATCTTCTTTGTTCCACCAAAATTCTTTCCATGTGTTGAAGCTTCCTTTTTTCTTTTGCTCGTTTTTGTCACGTGCTTAATTTCAGTCATTTCTCCCACACACTGGAGGCCAGCATCCTTTTCAAGGTTTCAAGGCCTTACAAGAAGTAACCAAAGGCTGTTGGACTTACCGCATCCTTAGATGAATGTAATCATTGTGCATAACTAAAAGCTGCTCTCAAAAAGAGGGGAGAGGAGAAGAGCAAAAAAGAATAGCAAAAAAAGAGGACGTGGACTGGAGAATGTAATCAGCGATTAAAATTATAGATGCTAAATGGTATGAGAAGAGAACTAGACAAGAGCTAGACCACTCACAAGGAATGGAGAAAGAAGTACAGAAGAAAAACATATAGCTTAGGATATTGCAGAAGTGATTAATTATACTGCTTGATGGGATATTTGTCACTTTTCTTGCCTCGTTTAATGTTACAAAGATATAAATGTCTTTTTCCCCTCCACAAAACATTTGGAGCATTGATGTTTGCTAAAGACCAAATGAATTTTGGTTTAATAAAACCAACAGAGTGGAAAAATGAGTGAAAAAATCTTCATTCTTTAGGTGTTCTTAATCTCTTGCACTTGCATTAAGCAGGGAAAAAAAAACCCAAAACAACAGAGAAAACTGGGTTCGAGGGGATGCTAAAACATCTCTTTCTATACTTTGTTTATAAAGTCACGTAAAAGTCGTGTCTGATACTATTTTCAAGCCCTAAGCATTGCCAGAGTGGGCTCTAGAAAGAGCATGAGACTTGTTAGTAATTTGGAAGTATGGCAGATGAAGCAGTAAGCCCAGGGAAGAAGCCAGGGTCTGGATTAGAAGAAGGGAGGGGTTGATTAGAAGATAAATTTCTAAATACACTAGTTTCTGCTTTTGCTTTGCATTTTAACACACGCTTTGTGGTCTATTTAAAAGGTATAATGTAATGTACACTTAAGCAATGAGAAGAAACATTTTCCTTTATAAAATACTGCAAATATATATGCCACGGACAATTTGCCATCAAGTTGCTACAATTATCCTGATCTCTTTAATCTCCTGTGCTTTCCCCTGAGTCTTGGTGTCCGTTAGTCATCTTGCACTGTTCACGTACATTATAATCTCTTTGTGACAAACCCTGTTCCTTAAAAGCAAAGGCAGAGTTCAGTGAAATGAAGGCCTGACACCTGGCTGAAGTCTTGCTGTGCTATCATGTTTTAAACAATTATGATAATAAGCAAGATGAGATATGTCTGAAAGAAATTTTATAACATTATAATTTATAACATTCTATTTCTGCTCACCTATGATTTTAAATTAGATGTATTGTTATTTAGTGTATTTGATCTATTCTCTGGGTTTGAAATAGCATTAACTGATGATTCTCCCTTGAATTTTTTTTATTTTCAAAGGACAAATAGCTTTTTCCAGCTGGGGGTCAGGAGGGGAAAGTGTCCCTTTATAGAGCAAAGGGAGAAAGAACAACTCCCAGATAATTACTTATTATTCTCTTGTCAAGTGCTATCATTGTCCTGCCTAAGAAGTGAGAAGAGAAGCAGCACTGGAGTGGCATTTTACAATAAAATAATAACTAAAATAAATGATACATGATGGGATGTATGCTTGAGCTTTGTTACATGATCTGAGGATCCAGGGACTATACTTAAAAGCTTTAATGGTTTTTGAAAATAAGTCAGTATATGCTTAATTATCAGGAAATTAGTCATGAAAAACAGAGTTCTTTTCTGCTTAAACCTCCTAATTTAAAGGATGCACTAAGCAAAAGAGAGATCATACATAATTTAATGTAATTCAGGGAAGGAATTAAAATACAATTTTCACTTTTCCATCTAATAACACTGCTCTTTCAAGCTCTGGGGATGTTGTTTAAGCCGAAGGTGGTGGTTTCCTTGACAATTCTAGGTAAGAATAGATACCCTTAAAAGAAATTAATAGAATAAGAGGACATGAATAAGCAGCATTTACTAAATTGAGGGTTAAGGAAATTATAAGAGATCCCTGAAGAAGACTTAACATTGAAGATATAATATTAGAATGAAGAATAAAACGAAGGTTAATCTTGATAATGAAGGACTTGAACCCAGAGAAAATGTCATTATCAACATGTTAACATGTGCAGAGTTGGGGTGAGAATTGGATGGCTTGAGACAACCAATGATATACGTAACTTTTCATCTACTGCTCATTAGGACTAACGTAAAACTGCTAGTAGAGAGTGGCTTCTTGGGGGAGGGCACCTTTCTGAAGGGGGTAGCCTATTCCAAGCAAAATGGGGACAGGAGATTTTAACAGACCAATCAGTGGCTCCCTTATAGGGCCCGAGGGACAGGTTTACTTTTGGGTGAAAGTTGTTATTTATTTTCCAGTTATTAAAAGCCCTGACCACAACTCTGATCTAATAGAAACATTAGCCCATTACCCTGCAATGCAGACAAAGCTTGAGAAGATGAACACTGACAATTTTAAGAACCGCGAAACACCACAGCCCTAACAGACACCTGACTGAAAAGTACTAGATAACAAAGTTTTACAAACAGCTCATTGCATCCACTGAGCATAATCATGTGGCAGTATGGAATACTGTTTAATTCTACTAATAAACAGCAACATTGGCCTTAACTGTTATCAGCTGTTACCTTTAAACTGGAATTCAAGGATTTATTGAAACAGCAGGAATCATCTGTTTGAAATTTGTTGTTGTTGTTTTCCTGCAAATGTCCAAGTGAAATCCTCATTTTGTGTCCAATGACTTGCACCCAATTTCTTATTTGTATTTTGTTCTCCGTTTAATGCTGAGTTCACAACTCTTACTCAGAGAAGCCCCTGAGAGGCTTACATGAAAGAAATATGAAAGAAAGAAAAGGCAAGGAAAATTACTCTTAGAATAACTGCAACATCTGTGGTGTTTTTATTTTTTTTGAAATTTGGTTATTTATGAATAAAAGCTGAGGTTTTGTTAAAAATGACTGAGAACTTTTAAGGTTCATTTTGTGCAGGAAGAGACAGAACAATCTCATTGCTGTCATGGCTGTGGAGAGCTCTGGTGGTAGGTGAAAGACAGTAAAAGGATGAAGGAAAGGAGAGGACTCCACTTGAAAAGAAAAAAGTGAGAAATACTGTTGTTAGAACAAAAAGACACAAAAAATATGTGTAAAATTAAACTAAAAATTTAACAAATGCCTGATCAAATAAATGCTAAGCCTGAATGATTAAGATTCAGCAACAGAGGAAGACCACAAAAATATTAGATTTTCAAGACTGGCAATATCAAATAGGTGTATGCAGTAAGATCTTGGATAACACAAAATAAGCAACTGGTGAGGGAATTTGCCTATTGATTGCTTGTTTGCTGTTCTGTTCTGTGAACTAGAAATATAAATTATTGGTCTTTTGAATTCAGTGTTGTTTCTTATCTTACTTTTCTTTTCCTAGGATTTTTATTGCATTTTAGAGGAGACCTGTGATACTCTGACATAGTTCCACTAAACTGAAGCCAACCGGGAAGATACTCAAATACTTCTTAGAAGTTTGAAAATAATATTCTTTCTGGCCTTCCTCAGTACAATATGTGGTATAATTTTCCCCACTTGTAAGAGGAATTAAACAAATTCACTGTTGAAAGCATTATCACTTATGTCTTTATAACTCAGTTTGTCAAGGTTCTTTAAAAATAGTTTCATTGTTACGATTTTTTGATTATTGACGAAAGCTTAGAAGAGCCGTTACAGAGAATGATATTTTGTTGTGTTGTAGTCTGGTCTCCATTTAACATAATATCCTTCTATTCAATAAAAACAATTATAAAATAATAACATGATAATCAGTTGATTCTGAAAATGTACCTACTGATAAGCAAGTTTTTTCTGCATATACATATCTAGATTGCATTGTCAAGCCCCATTTTCCATTAAAAATACATAGGCAGTGCTCTTCGCATTCTGTTGGAAAACTATCAAATAGCTTGTAATGCTTGTGCTGTTCAGGATAAAGTTTCTCTCTATTACAACATTCCTTTAACTAATCATTTGGGTTAAAAAAAAAATGTTCTGGGATTTACACCAGTTATTTTGGCCTGCCAGGTTTATAAACGGGTTGCAACCTGTTATAAACTGTTTATTATGTTGCAGTTTCAAGATAGACCTAAGGTAACAATTAACATAAAATTTGTCTCTGTGCCACTAATGGTTTTGACTTTGGAGTGCAACATACATTTTGCCCACTTCAGTAAAGCTACTGTGATTCTTTTTAACCCTATGGTTAAACAAGTATAATGCAGTCTTGCATTTCAGTAATGCCCTCTCTAAAAAGTGCCTCCAGATATGGAGTGTGAATCATTTCTGTGATCAATAAGAGATATAAAATTAGGACTATGAGGAAAAAAAAAGGAATATTTACAAATTTCCCAAGAAGCCTATAAACTAAGCATATATTATACTGAAAAGCAGAAGTGGTAAATAAATGCATTTTTCGTTTCTATCAGTGCAGTGTCCCTAAGTCCCATGATGAGAAAATAGAAAAGGGAGAATATTCTTTTGGTCTAGAATCCTGCATGTAAGTAGGGCTCCTGGAGTTTGTCCAGTAAATAGTACACTTCTTCTGATTTCTCTTGTTTCCCTTCATTTTTTTGTTAAAATAAAATATAGATTCTGAATTTTTTTTTCTTTTCCCAAACCTTTTCCTGACTTACTAATCAATATTAGAATTAGTTCACATTCAGAGAGAATATATGAGATAATTGATAATTTCTGGTGTACTGTTCATTACTACCTAGTGAGTGTTCTTGAATTTTATCAGGAAGAAAAACACGAAGAACCATAATCGTTTGTAGAAACATCTGTACAGCCCCTTAAACAGCTTTGCAACTTGGTGATGGACTCTTCAAAAAAGTAAAATAATATCACATGAAGATATATATTAAAGCAGTGATACTTTTACAAATTTAATTTGGTAACACCACCACAATTCTATTAAAAATCCTTTTGAAGGGAAAGTTCTGACACATTCTATTGAATAGTACTTGAATTCACAAGAGGCTCATTTCAAATCGAGGGGTGATAAAACTGAGTAGTTTTCTAAGCTTTTTTTGAAGCCTTCTGCTAGGATAAATGTATCCTTGCTATTGCTTCATGGCAGTAGAGCAAGGACACACAGCATGGACTCCTTACAAAAGTGGAGTTCATTAATATCTGTCTCATAGACCCTACACACCACTTTTTGTTCACATTTATAAAAATATTCTTTAGAACACAGACACAGAAAAATAACTGAATTAACACTGGCAATATCAGAGAAGTGTTGTAATAAGCTGGCATTGCTAAGATAGTGAGGATGGGAGCTAGGACTCCAAAAAGCCTTTAGAAGTTTGAGTTTATAGTCACAATTAAACACTTCTAAAATGACTGGCAACTCAGAAAAAAAAGAAGGAAAAAAAATCAAGGCTGACCTGATTGATGAAGCCCAATCACAAATTTTGATCTTTGCTAGCCATTAAAATGGACAGAACCTTTTAGTTTCAAGAACTGGCAACAACAAGACCATAGCATCTCAAATATAGACTACTCAAATAATTTTTACCCAAAAAAAGCATTTTCTCAGGGCTTTGACTGCACTAATTAGGTCTTAATGGCCTCCACTTACACCCCTGCCCATGGGCCCAGGGCTGTCAGTCCCTGTCTCAGAAACACCATAGGTGTACTAGTCTCAAGCTCAGCCATAGCTAGGCCCTCCCTGGCCTTCAGACCCACCAAGCCAGACTGGATCTGTGGGCTGATGGCCCAGCCTGGCCTTATTACCACAAACTTGCCTGGTGACCTGGGCTTTTGGTGGAACTCAGTTAACATACCTGACCTGTCCTGGCAGCCCTGTTATCTCCCTCAGCTCCCTGTCCCTCGGGAGCAGGCAGCTCCCACTGTGCCCTGACACATGAATTAGCTTTCAGTTTAAACTCTCGTGAAAAATTATGTTCTCATTACCATTAAATTCTGCAAATAACTTTTTCTGTGTTTAGATAACATCACTGAAACAAAGTGGGGTGACTTGCCTAGGCTTTAGACAAGTGACAAAATAATTTAATAATGGAAAGAGGTCAGTTTTCTTGTACTTATGGCCAAGAATGTATTTCCGTAACACAAAATAGCAGAGTACTAATTTGAGTTTCAGAGTAACGTCCTAACAGACCAATTTTCACATTCACTCATAGACACTGTTTTTCATGGACCAGTGACAGATGCTTCACAACAAGGACTATGAAATAACATCCCAATTGTATACTATATTTAACTGTCCTTAGACAAAGTCTTGTAACTCACCATATTATGGGTCAAAAATCTCAAGAGTTTAATATCTCAAGCTTTCTAAACATGGTAGTCATGCTGGGTAGAGTCTTAAATGATATAAACTGGAACATAGCTTGGTTTATTGGTTTTAATGATGTGGCAGTTTAGGGAACCTATGCAACTCAAACAGCTGAGGACCAGAAAGATAAAAGAAAATTTTAACAGTGATATAACTGCCTTGTTGCTATGGATCAGATTGTGCCTTCACATTCTAGGTTGAGCTCCTTACTGATCTCATCAGGGAGCTTTACTCAAAAAGAGTTGTAAAATATCCTGGCCAAGAGCAAATTAAGAAGTTTTACCACTTAATTCTATACAGGCATATTAAGTCATATTACCCTTCTTTAAAAAGTTGTAAAGCAGTGTGAATTCTGCCCTCATTTGTCCCTGCTTATTTTTTGGGGGAGGGAGTGGCGTATTTTGTATTTTTGTGTTTCTTCAAATCTGAGGATGGAAAAGCTTCACTGTGATCCACTGTGACTGTGTGGTGTTTTTAGCAATAAAAGATGGGTGAAACCAGACATTTATCTGAACAAAAGGTGGGGTCTAAATTGTTAATATCTGTCCCTCATCACTGACATGAGAAACAGCGTGACGCAGTTCCAAAGCATAAATCAAACCAGTAGCATTCTGTGAATAAAGTCCTTATAAACTTCCCTGTAATGTTTTTGAAATTAATAAACTGCATGGATGCAATTCAATATTTAAAAACTGTGAAGAATCTGCAAATATCACTGTCCCTATAGGATCTTCAAGTGCATAGTTTATAGCAGTGGAAGGCAAATCTTGTCATTTCAAATCATGTATGTTCTATTTTATCTACAGCATAGTGCACAAAGACAACACATGAACTAGCAATTTTTTTGAAACCACACAACAGGATATGAGTATGAGAGTTGTATAATTAATGGCAGCGGAGGTGGTGGGTATTCTACTGAACAGTGGCAAAGGAGAAAGAGGATTAAATATCCAGCTGGAAAAAAATGAACAAATTTTTTTCCTCCAGAATACCTGGCTAATGAAAGAATTCTTTAAATCCAAGGATAATTTTAATTCTCTGAAATATATTCTTTTCCTTAGTCATTATTAATAAAAAGATATTCAGAATAGGACACCTACAATACTTTTACAGACAAGTATTTTTAAAAGTCATATGGATGTAGAATGACTATGTTCAAACAACACTTCCCAAATTAGAAGACAGATGCAAACTTCAGGCAGTCAATAAGTACCTCGATCAGAATGGTCTCTAAAGAAAATGTAACTAGTTCATCTCAGGACAAATCTTCCCCAAATTCTCCTGTATCACGCAACTGAACATAAACTAGTGCATTAGAGTATGCCTGAAGAGATACTGTGATTGACTACGGTGCATAACTGATGATGAGTCCTTTTCTAATAGCCAAATGATTAAGATTCAGTTTCTCATCCTCTTCCTAGTGTATGTCTTCATTTTCTTGAGACATTTAGTACATGTGTTTTGATGTTTTTATTTAATTTTCTAACATTTTTCTTTAAATAATTGATCAAGTGGGTTTTCCAAATACCAACTGACAATATGTTATCAAAGGAAGATTGGACGTAGGAAGGAGTTCATAATTAATTCAAATGTCTCTTTCATTTAGACTTGAGGAAAAAAGCATTGAGAGCTGAAAACATCCAACTTCCATAAAACAAAACCTAGTCATGTTTTCCAAGTGCACTAACAATGCTAATCATCCATTTTCTTGCTACAGTGCAATTTGAATGGTCTATCAGTCAAAAAATTTTAAGAGATTGAAGATTTACATCAATCATAAATATTGAAAAAAAGATCTCCTTAAAATCAAATTTATGAGTGGTCTTGTATTATGATAAGTAAAGTCTAGATACTAATTTTCCTTGAATTCTCAAGGAAGTGGTTCTTTTTTCTTTATGGAGGAATAAAATTCTGTAAAACAAGCAGACACTTTTCTTTTATCCCACATCAAAAACATATGTCTTGTCTTGAAGAACAATCTTTTGTTTAATCTGTCTCCCCCCATTCCCACATTTCTCTTATTTATAAATCTGCCTACAAATTCTACTGGAAAATTGCTACAATTTATCTTTTACTCTTCCTTTGGTTTGTAGAATTCTTTTTTGTTTTCCCTCTCTTAATTACTTCTTGCCTCAAAAACCATAATTCCCTCTTTATCTGTTCTTCCCAAATCTGTTATCTAGATATCAGAGTTAAAGGTAGGTCATGTGAGACCACTTTTATGCGTTGCTTCCAGCCTCAATGACTCTGCATTACCCATTCAGATGTAATGAGCTCCTTCTAACTTATGTTCTTACTTCAGTACTGACAACTGCACACAGCTTTTCAGAAGAGGGACAGATGTCTTGCTTCTGCTGCCTCATCTCTTTAGAACCCTTTCTCTCTGCCTCTCTGGTCATTTGTTTCCTTTGAATTAAAACCTTTTTCTCATACAGTAAAAGCAATTAACATGCACTGAACATTCTGGAAAAAAAAAGTTCATTTTTAACTATTATTTGACATGCAATTGCATGAGTAAAATTCTCATGTAGCTGCTTACTCCATGTTTTTGCACAGTTAGCATGACATATACATACAAATTGGATAACATTTAAGTATCTTAGTAACACATGTTACTGCCATAACATTTTTTGTCTTCTACAGCATATACTGCAAGTTTTATTGGTATTGATAAGCCATAAAATATGCAAAAAGACACATCCAGAAGTTTGTAAACCTGCCTACATACAGCATTTTTAATTTGCATTCCCCCCCATCAAGGTAATTGTTGTCTTTCATAGAGGAACAGATCAAGGAATTAGGCTACTATGTGAAAAAAAAAATAAATATTTTCTTAACTGTAATAGATGAACCCCTAGTTGTTGAGAAAATCTTGGTAGTATTAAGTGATTTATCTAAAGTTTCAGAAACCAGAAGGAAAATAGAACCATTTTTTCAAAAGATTAAATTTTGAAAATCCAATGTTTTACTTCTGCACACACGAGGCTTACAATACTGCACAACATCAACTCTAAGCCATGGGAATAAAGTCAAAACCAAAAAATTCCTCTCTCCAAAATGATCACTGATAAGACATCTTTCAGCTTGTAAGAATGAGTAGAATTTCAGCCTATGTAGAATATTTCTAGATGCCATTAATCTGGAAAATGCTACTAAGATAGTCCTCTTAAAATTGGGTGTTTTGAGTCCCCCTCCTGAATGCAGTTGCCACTGTATCAATGGGGGAGAGGCAGTTGCTCAAGCAGCAATAGCTGGTGTGTTATGGTTTTCATTTTGTTTGTTTAGTTTTTAATTTTAAAGATTCCTTCAATCCACCCAAACCCCAAATGACAACCCTTGTGGCTGAAACATCAATTTATTGATTTTGTTTTACTCTGTTGCATTTTGCCTATATCATCATGGCTAATTTGTTTTAAAATCATACCCTTTGATATTTCAGATATTCTGTTAGAGCAAGTAGGTTTTAGTATTTTCCTGCACTATGTTATTTTCCTTTCCTTTCAGAAATATGCAGAGCATAGCTAAGATAATGATTGCTGTATTTTCTCAGCAATGTTGATAATACATGATAGACTTTATTTGGGCTCAGGGAATGAGAGCAAAGGGGGAGCACTGCAAAACAGTCCTTATGTTGAAGAAGTCTGTAGAGTTCAGCAGGGATAAGGAAATATTCCTCAAATTGTAAGTGAAAATAATTTGTCATTTAAGTGTGTGACAGATGAGCAAGTCGTTATGAGTTACTCTTTTTTAGATTAATCATAGGAAACAACTTTTCATGCTGACCTGTCAGCTATCAATAACTACTATACTACATGTTATTTAGCCAGGTAATTTTGAGCTCTGAACGATGTCTTCACCAACACAAACATGACTATCCAATTCTTCAACAAATATCTAAAGTTTTCAGCAGCTGACAATTATTGATCTATTTCTCTTTCCTTAAAAAAAAAATCAATGCAAATGTGCAGTTAAGACTCTCAGCACACTGGAAATAGTGAGCAAATGCAATGACTCACTTTATCAGCCATTCCACCAGGGAAATCTTCATAAGTGTTGGATAAAAGTTTCCTGCTATATAATACTTGTTTACAGCAGTGCTCAATATATAAGAAATCTACCTTACGTAATATAACAAACATCCTCCATTGCTCCATTTAGGAAAAAGGCTAGGATCTCCTGTTGGTGTGGAGTTCATATCAGTTTTATTCATCATCACGAATGGTTTTAAGTTGATGATGTTTAATGAGATCTACATCATTCAGATAGCTTTCAAGCTGTGACTCAGCAAGACTTCACCAATTCAGCCTTTCTAAACATGCCTTTACCTTCCTTTCTGTGACTGCTTCATGACACATAAATTAATGTTTCATTGAGCTAATTGGATCCTTGCAGCTCTTAATTTTTTGCAGATACACTATTTTGAAAATAAACCATGAAGCTTCATCTTTGAATATGAACACAAACGTTCATTCTACTTACCTGGTCAAGGTAACGTGAAAGTACATCTCTACCATGTGGTGGAAGGTACAAGCTCTTTACTTTCCTGTACCCCAATTTAGATATTCTTGGTTGGTTAATTCAATTTTTGTTAACCAGTATAAGCAGGCAAACCCATGCAAATGATTTACTGGCCCCAGAAAATGAAGGCAGGTAAATGTCAGTACTTTGCTGCCGAACCTTGCACTTTCATACACAACCATCACATACAATGGCACAATTAACACCACTTTGTGTTTCTTCTTTTTTCCCCAGTTTTGTAAGAAATTTGTGTCCAATACCTTTTAGGATACATCTTCAAGGTGTATTCTGCAGACCAAGTACACACCTCTGTAGGTGCCTCAAGCTGCCTGGATAGGAGTCAGCTATGACACAGAAGCTGTGAAAGTCATATTAACACAGTACTCAGCTCAACCTATGTTCTTATCTCAGAGTCTGTTAGGTTCAGCAACCAGCTCCTTGCATGTGCCTGACTTCTGATATGTAGTTGGCTCCCATCTGACTTCAAACAATAGTCAGATCAAGCCAATGAAGGCAGAGCTTCCAAAGTAAAACCCTACCTTGGGTTACAGAGGAATTTAGAAAGGAAGTCTTTAATTTTAAGATTATATTCCCTCTTCGATATGCTATGCTCACCTGCAGAACAGTCTGCAACACTACTTGTTCAATATTGATATGAGCAGACTGTCACTTCTCCTGCAGGGCAAGCCATCTCTATTCAGCTCTGGAAAACATTCTGACACAGCAAAACCATAAAAATATAGATATTTTTATAGTTTCTTGATACTCTGAGCTGGGAAGAGATTCTGGATCTGCCTGAAACAAAGGAAAAAAAAGAAAATCAAAAAAACCAACAACCCAGGCTAACAGCTCTAATACAGATGGAAATCTTTACAAGGAGTCATCTTATAAAATTTACACCCATCATCTTAACTTCCTTTGTTTTGTAATATAGACAGAACCACCCAACACACTGTGGCATGGGATACAGATAAAACACATACTTAACTTTACAGCATCTCCCTAGATTTAGAAATGGAAACAAACCATAATAATCAGACATTTAAAACAGGCAAATAACATGCTTGACTGGGCTCTATTACCTGCTAGTGCTCAATCCACTGGTTTCAGTATTTTACTAAACGGTTTTTAAATCAAGACTGTGTTACCAACCATAACTCAGTAGTCTAGTGAAGAATTTGTAGGGTTTTCTCTTTCAACCTGTCGTGCAAGATGTTAGGCTGGATGACTGTAATAATCACTTATGTATTTCTATCTTAAGCTTTGGAATTATGCCTTTCTGAAAACTGCATTTGAACAGAAAACATTTTTCAAACTGCCCAGAATACCCACATTGAGCCCCCAGTTTTCATAATTTTGTGATCATTTTGGCTTGTACTTCCTGTTCTCCAGACAAAACTAGCAGGGAACCTAAACATCAAGAGAAAAAGTAAATAAATTTTCTGTAAAGTCAACTAATTGAATCACACTCTTTTTTTACAATTGGGACTTTAGAGTAATGGCATGTCCATTTCAACATACTAAAAAAAGTTCAAGATGTACTAATGCTTGTAAACAGAGCTACCACTCAAGAAAGAGAACAGAACATACTGTACTTTAAGGGTGTCTCAGCTCTCTGCATCTCCACAGGAGTAAAGAAGTCAGCAAAAACTTTTTTATGGCCTGAAAAGTTTCTGCTGAATAGCTGTGTATAGAAATGTTAGGTCTCTAACCTCCTTCTGAAGAGACCACACAGCATGATGCACTGTAGCATGAGAACATTTAGAATACCACTGGTCTGAAATCCTTCATGTGCTGTACTGAAATACTTCAGATGTTATGCACAACTAGTGCTTAGGAACAAAAATGTTTGCTGAATAAGCAAAGTATGATATTCAATAATCAAGAGATCACACCGAATAAGTAACAACTTCACATAACATTTGGAATTCACTTTAGTCTCTGTAAAATCTGAGAAGTGACTCACTTCTCCAAGTTGAGAATTTGGTTCATTTTGATATAACAATGCTTAATGGCATACTCCACTCCCCTCCCCCCCCAAACCACAGCAGTTTTATCAAAGCAATAGACTGTTTCTGAGCTAAAACTGGCTGAACTAATAGTTTTTTGAAGCAGAGTGTTTTAGAAACATTATAGAAATAGCCATTTCACTATATTTCTGAATAGACCAAATCTGATGCATAGAAAGCGCACGATATGGCAATATAAAGTCCATTATTTGACAGTACTCTGCTAAACTCCATTGCGATGTATGCTCCTTAGCATACTTTGCAGAAGATTTTTCATACTTTCATTCTGTGCTCTTACCAACTCTTTAGAAATGTTTCAGATAAGCCTTCAGCTGTCCAAAGCCTTTCTACATTGAACCTTTCTCCTACAGAGTATTTAAAACATACAATGAAATTATCTAGTGAAAGACTTGGGGATTCTTATCCTATTTTTATCGGACAGATGATTGCATCCCTATAGCTTGGATCATATTGATTCCAAAAAGCTGTTCTTATGTGAAGGCAGTAAACAGATAATAATTCTTAGGATATGTGGGTTGCACACGCAACAGTGCTACAAACAGGCAAACCTAAGAGGTAGTTTTTTCGGTTTCTGTTTTGAGTTGCTACGCTAAGTCTCTATGCAGTTTTTTCTTACTATGACTATATTTAAATTTTTCTAGTCTCTTTAAAATGTAATGCAAAATTCATTGACAACTTTGTAGTTAAATCCCCAATTATAAAGCCTTTAAGATATATACACATATATATAGACACACACTGGTGATTATAAACATGATTTCACTGTTACCACGATCAAATGAAGAACATGTTCCTAGTGCAGGATGACATAATATCTGCTTTCTTCTAATACATTATAACCTTAAAGGTACTAACAAAAAAACCTGTCAAATTTTTCAACCATCCTTTGGCCTTCAACACTCCTGTTATTACATCAATAATCTTTGATGGCAATTTAGCTTTTGTATGTTCTAAATAATGCAAAACACACAGAACTCTCTATCAGCAGGGAAATTGCTTTAGGGGTTTTTTTGCCTTTGAGCATCTCTGTACCTTAGAAGTATCTCTTTTCATTTCAGTGCTGAAAGTCACTCACTATTGTTTCAGCGAAAAATTAATATCCTCCACGATGCAACAACCCTTTAAGGGAGCAGGGAAGAATATCCACATATTACTAAAAGCCACTATGTACTTGTCATCCTCAAAGATTGCAGTGCATGGGGGACTGGTACCTTTTCATTAGCACTGTACCATCTTATTAAACAGATATGTCCGAAGACAGATTTCATTTAAAATATTCAGCTTTTTGGATCTAAAGGCATTCCCACATTTTTTACAAGTCACAGTCCAAACCATTATCCTGAAATGTATGCAGATTACTTTTGCAATACTGTAAACATTGTTTCTCCCCCAAAACTCCATCAGAATTTTTTGGTTTTAGTAACACAGAACTAAGAGGACCAAATAGCTATTGGGAAGCTGTTGTAAGAACAGAAAAGTGAAAAAGGCTACTTGCTATGTGTAATGAAGCCACAGATGTAAATACATAAGGGAGACTAAATCACAACTTCTTTCTCCTTGGTAATGCACAAACTTGGGCGTCTTAACACGTGATTAGGGAGTATTAGCAGAGCTGCCTCCTTTCAAACCTGCTTCTGAATTTGGTTCTTGAATCCAAAGTTTTCTTAAGTCTAACAGAAGAAACACAGAAGAGGGGTGGTTTTATCAGCTTTACTGCCCTTTCACACAATTCAGTGGGGTTTTTTTACCATAATTTTCAAACCCCATGAGGTAGTATAGTAACATTCTTAAGCTAAAATATTTCAGACCTCAGTATTTAAACTATTATACAAATTAAAAATTATGTATGTAAATCTTAGATTAAAAGCCATTTTTTGTTTAATTCTTGCTACTTAATCAAACCTAATAAAATGCAGTTAATAGTAGAAAGCGACATTCTTGAAACCAGCATCACGGAATCACACTTATCTTTTTATTTTCCTTTATAAGTTACAGAAAGGAGTTATTTTATTGAGTCTTTTTTTAAAGAGTCTTCACTGTATGAATACTGCTGTGCTAGCTACAATCTCATCAGCTTGAGAGCTGTTCTTCAGACACTTCAAATGCTCATAGTATAAACCGTCTCTTTCCGCATCTACCTGCCAGATGACTCAAAGCCTGAACATATTGTTAAAAGTCTGGCTAACTTGAGTATTACAAGTAACATTTGTATTTATGCCTGAATGTTCACACGGAAAGAATGAAGTCTAGTAATCTCTATATATTTATGACATACTATCAGATGCACTTCCCTGTTGCATCACTGCATAAAAAGGTGTCTATCAGAAAATATTTGGTTATTGGAAGGTTCTGAAAGCTCTGATTGACTTGGTCCAGTGCATCATGGCAAACCAGATCTTCAGATATATACAGCTTTTCTACTGCATTACTTGGCCTATTTTAATATGAATAGTTTTCGAAAGATTATTTCACATACATTTGCAAATCAGATTGTGAGAATAATCTGACATGAGTATTCAGAGGTTTGTTAAAATTAATTTTAAAAAAATCAGAATGCAAATCATCATTAGCAGTTTTCAGTTGCATTAAAGTATACCATAGACGCTGTTTGTTCAGTCTTCTCTCTTTCCAAATCTGCTAATGGATTTCTTTGAGAAATCTTAAAATAGCAGGTTTTACTTTTGGCCATTGTTAACACTTTGAATTCAAATTCATTAATGTGAGTGGAACATATTTTCAGAATAAGATAATGTAACCTCGATTTTAGAGTTCTGAAACTTTTTTAAATCACAGGAATATACCAGTGACAGTTTGGTAGAGCTCCATAAGGAAAGACAAAGCTAGTATAAGCAAACCAAGGAATATCCTCTTTATGAGGCACTCTCCTAGACAAGAAAATAGGTATTACATGTTTCTCTGCTCCAGGCAATCACCTTTTCTGTCAATATAGCAGATCTAACATGAAGAACAAAGATACAGACTCCTGCTGACACTTGACTGATTGGTGACACTTATGCTTTAACCAAAGGTGGGTACCAATCCAGACTGTTTACTGAAATCTGCATAATCACAAAGGATCAAAATATTCAATGCAGCAATCGGAAGTCCTCTTTTATCAGGTATTATTTGCAGCAAGAGCAATATGATACAGTCATATTTTGCAGGATTAAATCTACCCTCTGGAATGATTCATGAATCAATAAAACCTAACAAAAACTAATGTCAGGGGGCAATACTGTCAAAAATTATGTTCACAATGAAAAAAAAAGAAGTAAAACTAATTACCCTAGTGCAGTATTAATTTAGCTATAATTCAACAGTCTGTTAGTATTGTTTAATTGTACAATTAATGAGCATAAATAAAATTCATAGTTTATTTTGACTACCAAATTTACTTACTTAAACTGCTGATTTAAAAAAAATGCAAATACACAAAAATGCAACTCAATTCACATATTACTAAAATTACATTCGTTCTCTACATATGGGGAATTTGTTAATTGTTAAACAATCACCTCTGCATTTTAAGATGCTGCTGATGTTACTGGAAACTAATGGGATTTTTTTTCCCAGAAAATAAACAAGTATGAATTTTACATGTACACACGTCCCTTCACAAATTGAAATCACTCTACCTAAACTACCTACAGTATTAGTTTCTTTTTTTCTCCCACGGTTTATTTATCGTCCACTGTGGTATTGTTTGTTTTGAATTGGGTTTCTGCTTTTATTTACTTCTGGAAAAAAGAAACCTTAACTTCAACTGCATTGATGTGCACTGGTTATATCTTATCCTCTTCATAATGCAATATACAATTCAAATTGAGCTCTTTGCAATGGATTGGTCACTCTACTGTATAAACAGTACTACCTAAATGGTTATTATTTAGGGCCACATTAGCTTCACAACTGTTCTGCCATTAATCAGCTTCCTTCTCCTTTACTTAATGTTTCCTCAGCTCCTATTGCTCTGAACAGAGGTCTGAAAACAGCTGGCTTTTATGCAGTGGATCACCGTGTGTCCAGCCCTCATTTCTGTATGTATAGATCTAAAGACTGGATTTCCACCCCCCTCACCCCACCGGATATACTATACTGATCCAGCTATACAGAACCGTTAAAATAGTATTGGTTGCATGTAAAACAGCTATAAAGACTTTTTAATTTTCACAATGAGATAAAGCAACTTTATGTAAATCTAGATCTTTCAATTTAAACACATAATAAAACACATATTGTGGATATTTATTGAGCACATGCCTCTTATGACTTCTTTGTGCCCTGATTTCTTTTTTATTAGAGTGCAGCTAAGCAGTATGCTTCACATTCTCAGCAATAACTTCAGTCCTCTGGTTTCTGTAGGGAGACAACCTGACCCATGAATCTGCATATATAATCTGGCTAATGGCCAGCACATTCTGGACAGTCTGGCCACATCCACATCACAAGGGATTTGGGTTCTCTCTCAATCCCAGATACTGGTTCTGAGGCCCTGAGACAATTTTTTTTGTAGGGCTTTCAGTTCAGAATGATTGTAGTTTACCAGTTTAAAAGGTTTCTTATCAACTGTGCCATGCCTAGAGAGAGAACTAGTTAATTGGAAGTCTAGAAATAAAATAGCAGTAAACTGGGGCCTGGGAGCAAAATGAGAGTCGAATTTACAGCCTAGGTACATTTATATAGAATGGTTTTGAAAAACCCAGGGAGCAGACAGTCAAACACCAGCAATTTGGGATCCTGATACTGAAGAAAAGTCTTCAAGGAGCAGTACCACTCTCCATGTCCTTCCTGGATCCCGCAAATTAAACACTGATTATTTACAAAGCAGACACAGGAGTCCTTTAAAAACATAAAAATCCTCTAATATGACCTGAACAAGGGTCTCTGCTCCCAAAAGTACATCTGATTTTTCTATCAGATGTTCCAATAAAAGATATTTCCTCTTGTCCTGTCAATGACCTTTAGATCATAACATCTAAAGCAAAATACCACTGGAATGATTCATTTCATCATAGTACGCCTGTATTCAATCTCTAGTCTCTCTGTTTAGATGACAAAAGGGGGTCTTGGGGGGTACTGTTCACTTTAGCCTTCACTTTAACCTTTTTTCTCTGTTAGGTGTTATGTGAAAACAGTGTTCTTTCAATGTTTATCATACTGTTTTGTACTGTATTAGTCCCAGGAAGGTATTTCTATACAACACACTCTCAAGGGTTATGTGTGTTCCCAGACTACACATTTGCCCACAGCAAGAACTTCAGGGAAGTGATGATGAAAAAGTCAAGGAAAACCAGGAAGACTTGAAGGTATGAAAATAACACTGTCCTTGAGGAAAAGGTAAGTCACAGGGTGAGGTTCACAGGAATTTTAAAAACAATAAGGCAAAAATACCGAATTAAAAGGATTGTGTTTTAAAGATATTTTTCAAGTACATGAGGAACCAGATGCTGACAAAGGACAGAACAATGCCTCTGAAGGACAGCAAGAGATATTTACTGCTGAAAGAAATATACGTTATAAAATTAATTTTAAGAAAGGAAGTTGTGCAATAGATACAGAGCAACTGCATTTAGTCAAGTAGAGTATGTGAACACCAAGACTTTCAAGCCCTTTAATCCTTTTCAATGCCCAATCTATAATGCCTCCAACACAAGATCCCTTGCTAGTAGTGGGATCAGCAGCATCCCATAGGAAGTCAGGCATCTCATTTTCAGAGAGTTAAAAACTGCTATGGTCATCAGCATACTAATACAAACAGTATTAATAAACCCTATGCTCAGAAAACAAGTAGAACCTGGAAAACCATGATATGTTTTAAAAAGTGTGGAAATTCAATTTTTTCATTCTTTTATCTTTCTTCTTCACCTGTTTGTAAGCGTTTATTTGTTTAGTTTTTTAACCTCAGGGTATACTTAGGTTCATGCTTCATGCTTTTCTCTGCAGTCATGACAACCAGATATTTACCTGGGAAGGAAGCTATGATTCATAGTCATTTAATGACTCCTGAAGGTAAACTTTTAACAATATCACCAATTATTGCAAGACAAGAGCTAGGAGCCTATAGTAGTAAACACGTATTTCTAGAATTACTAGCTCATATAACAGATCTCTTACCCCAAATTCCTTTGTTTTCTTTTCCTCTGTTTGAGAAATGCTGTTTCCTTTGTGGTGCAGGACTTGCTGCACACGTATATCGGAACAGATTATGTAAAATACTTGTAAAATTTAAACATTCACTTCATTTGTGTTTCTGACTCCAGTATACATTTCTTAGAAAAACTCTAGTGAACGGATATGGGAGGAATAGTTTTGGGTGTGATAGGAAATGTTCAAATTGCAAATATGGAGTTGCTTTTCTGTGAAAATGTCACATTGTTATCCTATTTCTACTTGGAATAATAATACAACATGCGACATAAATGGCCAGTCTAGTTAAATATTCCCAAATCACTTTCAAAAATGCCTTATAAACCAATAATCGTTCATACTGAAATGCATGAAAAACACTGCAAGCCATTTTTGTGAACAGAAATGGAATGCATAAAGACAGTTGTTTACTGTAATATTATTTCAAATACTTTAGCCAAATAGAGACCTAGAATTCTAGTTAACTATTTGCTAAAATGAAAAGTAGTGGTTGCAGATTGATGCATGCACACTACGTGACTGTTTTCTGTACTTTCCTCTACTTAAGCTTTCCTGTGACAGTAAACCAAATTGTCACTTGACTTTTCTTCATATATATTCTTTGTATATATTATTCTTCTATATATGTAAATAAGCATACACCAGGTGTATCGAGAACTGCAAATACAAGGAAGCATGGGTTCCTACAGATTTGTGGCCTGCATTCCCTACTTCTCCACAATAAAAACTTATCTACCACAGCCCTTAGATGTCACCCAGGGTCTTAATTTTTCCATTGCCTACCATCATGCCCTGACAGAAGGGAGCTTTTGCCTACCTTTCTATATAGCAATGTGCTAAGAAAAATGTAACAAGATATGACAAGCAAATCCAGACTTCTAGTTAGATGGGGTTCTTCATGCTAACAGCTCATGAACTTTCATGAAAGGTCATCAGTGAATGCTTCTTTAAAACAGTAATGTTTCACCGCATTTCAATATTTGAACTGGAGTAAAAATTTTAAATATGCTGAGGATCAGGAGGAAGTTGGAACTTTTAGGTTTCAGTTCTGTCTTTTCCTCAGTTTCCCAAATGTCCTTCAGGTTTCCGTGCTACTCAGGATATTTCTTGTAAAGCAAGATCTGTCTGACAATGTTTTAAATGACAGGCAGCCTTCCTGATTTTAAGAAATGAAACCCCAAAATTTTCTAAACTCAAGAGCCTCAAGTTACTTACTTCAGGAGACAACTGTTGAAAGAAAAAGCAATGCCTGTCCATAAGTCCCAACACTGTTGTGGGAGTGGGATGAACATGCAGCTGGTTCCAAGGATGACTCAGTTGAGTTAAATTCCTCAAACTAGCCTCGGAAGGAACCTTGCTTGCTCCTCAAGCTGAAATTTCTGCTTTCACCAGCAAGCCCACTGCAATCCACGAGATAGAACTTTCACAAGAGTGGTACCCAAATGCTTGAAAACTATATTCAAGCTGGCCACTCCTGAGTGAGTGGAGATTAAGTATATTCAGAAAAGGCTTTAGTTTTTCTCCACTGCCTTTTTTCCTCAACTGTAGAGGTAAAAATAAATACATCTCCTTTTAGCAATGCAAATGTAGAGTTAGTGACATCCCATGTGGCAGCAATGCACACATTATAAGACAGGCTTATTTAAAGAGAAAACTTCAGTTTGCACTGAAAATTGATCAACTGAACACTAGAAGTTACACAAGCACTACTACCTTATCCAGACTAAAAATATACTACTGTTCTTTTCTAATAAGATTTTTAAAGTGCATTGTTCATAAATTGCCATTAGAATGAAGTATGATGGTTAAAAAAAATGAAAAAGTTATTTATTATTGCTGTAGAAATATTTGATACTTTCTAGAGGACATGGCCCCATGACATGGCCACTGAGTATCCAATTTTTATAAAGTATAACTACTATGTGATTTTCTTACACAGAAACACCTAGATAAACGCAGAGAAGGACTGAGGCCCTTGCTCTGTGCTGATGCTCAGTCTTGTAAAAATTAAAAGCCTGGCTTTATTCATGTGAAGAATGCCACTGATGTCTCACATGCAGAAAGGTAAAAGTGTGATTGATTTTCTTTTTCAAGCAAGATTAGAGCTAATGCTAATTCACTCCTGCAGTATTATTCCAGTCCTGTCATAAGAAAAATACATTATCTTGCATTTTTCCAATTGTGAAATACAGAAGTGGTTCTTTATGACAACACTTTAAGAGCAGAAGAAAATCAGTTTCCTAACTTTTCTCCAAACTGCACAGCAAAGTTATATTTGATCATATTGCAGGACCACTTTTTCTTCAGAACAGAATAGAAAGATATGCACACACAAAAGTGTGTAACACATCGATAAGGAAAAATTATTCTATGTACCAATCAGGGGAAGAAAAAAGAGTGCATCAGCATGAATTAGGTAAACCAGTCTTTCAAAAGTTTTTGTTGCTTTTACTTCAGAGTAAGATAATGGAAAGGCATTAAAGATTACCAAAGACCTGTGTATTTGTCCTTTTTTCTACTTCAAACACACACTGACTCCTGTATTCATGTTTTCCTGAGACAAGCTACAGATCTATTGAATCGTTCTATTTTTTTAAAAAACTTTTTGTGAGAATGTTCTTTGACATGAACAGCTTTTTAAAAAGGTAGGTTTTTTAATTTCCAGTGTTGGAAAATGTGACAATTACACTACGTAGACAACTACAGCTGGATTCAGAGCAAAGTTACTTTGAATATTCTTTATATCCTGAATTCCTTACTTAATTATATACTAAAACTGCTGTGGGAAGATAACTATAGTTGGATCCACATTCCAATTTGAGACCCAATGTAAAGTATCTTTCTGAGAACGCATAATTAAACAGCATTTGTTAGAGTCAATTTGAGTGCATAATTTATTGAACATGCGTTAATTTAGGTTGGATTAAAAGCACCACCTGTTTGCTCCTATAAAAGCATGCCATAATTTCTGTTTCAGTGAAGTATTTAATCCTTACATAATTGGTTTCATCCTTTTAGTATACAGTTGGTATATGAATACCCTCCAGTACTGAGACACTCAATATGTGCCCCGTTTATTTGCTCTTCACATGCTTGATAGTGAAGCACTACAATTCCAAATGTGTTTTCCAGCTTGGGAAAGCAATATAGATCAGAGTAGCTCAGACACATATACAGGTACGTGTAAAGGCCTAAATGGCAAACCGCTGTTCACCAACGAAGTTCAGAGTAGTAGTGGTAGTTACTACATCATATGGCAGCTCTTGAGACGCAAGACTTAATGACCATTAGAAAACAGCTACTTACCAAAGCCTTTCACAGCAGTTGTAGCATTCTGCTCCTCTCAATTGCTTTTATATACCGGACTGCTGTGGAAAATGCTCCTTTTGGCTTCTCATGTAGAGTTATTTCCAAATGGCAAGCTTAAAAATGGTTTTACAACTGAAGTTTAAAAAGTGGCTCAATAGACTGCAGTAAGTCACAAGCAATCACTATAATGGTTTCAATACAAATCTTTTTCCACTGAACCTTTCATCTCTGATGGCATGGATGAACCCTTGACTTGCTTAGCATCTGATGAGAAGACATGAAAATTCACAATTTGGGAGGAAAACCAGAACATTACAAGTCACCTAAAAATCTGTGTGGATCTACAGGACATGGTTTCTGTGGTACTTTAACACCAATCATTTTGTAAGCAGAGATTCACAGCCATACCTTAAAAGATAGACCTGTTATCTCTATTCTATAATTTTTATCTTTAATTAGTGCAGATGGTCTATCCTATACAGTCCTGTATACCTGAAAGAGGCTATTTTATCAAGGTACAGGGTTAAAAGTTTGTAAGTAAGTTAACATTTGTTGAAATAAGCTGTCCAAGGAAAATATTCATAAGATGCAGTTTGGGGAAAAAAGAACACAAAAAAAACCCCAAACAACAGTGGAAAATACTTTTAAAAGTATTCTAGGGACACTGTCAGTTCTTAGAACAAGATAAAGTGAGTTGTAGGCACTACACAAGCATTACTGTCAGCAGCATGAGATGTTCAAAGGACAGATACATTTAAAGCCTTTCAATGTAGGGGGCACTGTGGGAATTCTGTGGAGGCTGGGATCAGAGACATCGTCTCTCCTCTTCTAGCTGTTGAATTTAAAACCCCAAATGTTCAGTTTCATCTGCAGAGATGGTGAAAAAGGAAGCCATGAAAACAAGACCAGCACAATAAAACCAAGGCTGCAATACACGAACACAACAACAAGGTTGCTACAAGATTAAAATACTGCTCAGAAAAAGAAAACAATAATTTTAAGTTCCCTGACAGAATAGAGTGAGAGCACAAGATAGCATGCGTGTGTAGGAACCCTCAGAGTAGCTGGCAAGGCACACCCCTCTTCCTCCTGCTTCTGTTTATTTCTCTGTCTTTATAGCAAAGTTTAATCCTACATCTTGAGTGTTTAACTGTCAGAGAAGTGCAAAGAAAGTAAAAGCTTTATCAAGCATGTGTATGACAGGAGAAGTAACATGGACACAAATGCAATAAGGACTAAATTTTGAGCAAAAGCCACTCCATTTTTCTTTGCAGGAGTTTGGGCCCTCATGTTTTAATATATTACTGCAGGTAGCTTTATTGCCATAAGCTTAAACTTATTATAGCTCTGGGACCTCAGCCTGAATTCAATAAACCGATATTTAAAGTCCCTAAAATCCCAGAAGTCTTGCCGGAATTACATATCCTTATTCATAAAAACTCTGTTATTCCATGGAATTCACTTCAAGTCATGAACTTCTAGAAACTCACTCAGCTGAACAAAGAGTATAGACCTTTCTTACGGTATGTAGTAGAGGCTGGCACTAAACGCTAAAGATATGTGACTCTTGGTGATCTCATCCTGCAGTTGTTCATGCAAAAAATTGTTTTTCTCTTTCACTTCCCTCAGATCCAGACCTTTTGATTTTGGTTTGATGTGCAGATTCGAAAACTTAACTGTGAAATCAACTTGGTTTCACCTGGCTTGAAGTCAAAAACCAGTCAGTTTTATACATTTCCCATAACAGTTAGAAGCCTATTCAGGCCTGCCAATCTTTTCTTCGTGACCCTCATGCAAATTTCCAACTTGTTAGTGAATGGAAAGCAAACCTCGTTGATGTCTGAGACCTACACAGCCTTTAGTTACTCCAAGTCTAATTTACCTAATCAGCACTATGGTACCTGTAAAGCATTTACCACCTAGTTAAAACCAGCATAGTATGTTTGCTAAGAATATTTTTATTTCTGTAAGGTACCAGGAGAATATTTTAGCATTTTTCTTTTCATGTCAAGTGCTATCTACCAAACAAATCTACACTTTTTTTAATTCAAGAGAATGCGAAATAGGTGGAGAGACTGCATTTGTAGGTTTATGTTTGTTATCTAAGTAGCTGCTTACATAAATCCTCAGGTATGTATGATTAATTATTTGCTTTCTAATCCCTGTTCAAAAGAATGCATCTCCTTTTATGTTTAAATCAGGATTTAGCATACTTTTTAAAGCAAATCTGTGGAATGTACTACTAGTTTAACCATTATGTTTAGAGAATCACCTAACTAGCCAGCCTATGAAAGTTGCATTTGGAGTAAAACAAATAAAGGCAAATGTACTTACATGGACAAGTCTACTTAGATGAACAGTCAAGGCCTTCCTAAAAATAGTTATGTATGTCCACTATCCTACACACCTAATTCAAGAGTAAAAAACTGTTAGCATAGAAAAACATATAAATCCAGACTTCCAACTCATGCAAACCATTCTGTTGATTTCTCTTAGCCATTCCCTTCCTGAGTTTGTTCAAGTTTACATGCATTTCTAATCACTGTAATCCAAAAACAATGGCTTCTCCAGAACTGCTCCTGCAAAGGCCAGCAAGCTATCTTCTGATTAAGGCTGCCCTGAGCAGGAAGCCATTTTGGAGTACACGCCCTAGCTATGATTTAGCACCTGTTCATGAAGAGACAAGCATATGCAAAATGCTCTTGCAGCCACATAGCCTCCAAACTACACAGAACTTCCACTAGCCCCACTGGAGGCTCAGAGAGCATCTGTGGACTTTTTCTAAAAGGGATCCTAGATAAAGTTATATGAAGAAATTTAAGTATTCCCTGAGTTATGTTTGTCCTGAACTAAAAAATCAGGTCTAGAATGAAATGCTTGTCAAAAGTCTTCATATTTAAGCTTGGAGACTGGCTATAAACCATATTTATTCATTAAGCTCCCCAAAAGCCTGTTCCCTCAGAAGGGTGGTTCCCTTCCCTTGTACTTGGATGAGACAAAGCTGAACCTCACCTTTTCCTCAGCAGAATGCTTGAGCCAGAAGTGAACTGCTATTGTAAAGTGTTCAGTCATATCACACAGAAAGTAATTTTCTCCTTTTTGCAGTCAAACTGCATGCTAGGCCAGAGTAAGACAAGCAAGGTGCTGTGATGCAGCTCCTAAAGGAGAGAAGTACCAGCCATTTTGTCAGGCAGGTTATCTTTCAGAGGACATTTCTCACTCTGCTTCTTCCATTCAAATTCATGCTGGATCTGGATGCGAGTCTTATAATCCAACAACCACAGAATAATAAAAAAGAAACTGATAAGGACCTAGAAACATCATCCAAGCATCTCATATCCCGCAGCTGAATCAACCATGTCTAAATTGAAACTCTACCTGAAATACTGTTTGTGTCAATACTTCCTAGCTTCTGCCTAAATTGGGAGCTTTTGCATTGGATTTGGGTCATGAAGTTTTCTTTAGTACTTAATTACTCTACATTTTATTTTGCTTCATTATCTGAAATAAATGTAATACTTGTCGAACTGTTAAGTCTCTTCATGGCACATGCAATACAAAGGCTTGTTACATCAAGCACACTGCCAGCAATAACTCAACTATTTTCCATTCAATTATAGAACACAATGATTTTCCTACTGAGTCACCTCAAATTCAATTTCTCATTGAGAATTCAACTAAATTACTCACCCATGAATTAACAATGCTGAATGCTAACAGAGGCATTGAATTATATTATGTTTCAGTGACTAGAAGATGTAATTGCAACTGACAAGGTCTGCTTCATTTTTTTCTTGTTTTCCAATTTTTACTTAGTGATCCTGCCTTTTAAATACAATACTCTGTGGTTAAAAAAAGTCCATAATTATTTTGTAGTATTTAGGATGCATCCCAGCAGGTCACACAAACAATGCTTCTGTTTCATCTACTAAATGTGGCTCAGAGATCTTCTCCAGAGTGATCTGGTGGACTGCAGGCAAAAAAGTGTTAACCTGGTTTTAGAATAGTAGCATAGATTAGGTTGGAAGGGATCTCTACAGGTCATCTAGTCCAACCCCCCTGCAATGAGCAGCAACATCTTTGACTAGATCAGGTTGCTCAGAGTCCCGTCCAGCCTGACCCTGAATTTTTCCAGGGATGGGGCATCTACCACTTCTCTGGGCAACCTGTCCCAGTGTTTTACTGACTAGTAAGACCTATTATCCTTAAACTACATTTCAGTGCATGAAACATTCTCGGGTTAGCATAGTCACTTGCTGTCAAGAAAACATACAAACAGATCCAATCCATGTAAGAGCAGACAGAATTATCTTTGCTGCTTCCTAGAAGAATGAGCATGTTATCAAACATATCCTTTTGTTTTAATCTTGAGTGCTTCAGGTCATGTAATAAAAACCAAAATCCAAATAAAATTAAAAATCCAATCCAAATTACAGTGTAACTTCCAAATGCCACCTATTTAAACTGAGATAATTACCCACAATCATGGATATTCACAGTATCTAGCCAAACCTGATGAGCTGTAAGAATTAATCTGTAATTCATTAGAACAGTATTTTTGGTGACATGGAAATAACACAAAATTGTTATCTGCTACAGTGTTTCAAACATATTTACAGTAACTCTACTAAAGATGCACACAAATGAATGTAATTATTACTCAGAAATTTCAAACCAGTGAGATGCTTAGTTTTGGGGTCTGATTTTGGTTTTATTTAATAAAAATTGTCTGCTTAAAGCAAATTCTGTGTTCACCTCATACTGGAAGAGCAACCAAAGACATTATAGCTACATGTATATTTCAGAACAGCTGAATCTGTGATGGCTTATCTTGCAACAGATTTTCTTCCCAAGAAACTGAGAGAACAGGCATGGAGAGCACTGCTGTTTACATCAAACAGGCTCCAATGAGACTGATGAGGAACTGAGACTATGGAGTACAGCTGATTAAGTCTGATAGGGATTTTTCGATTGCTAGGAGTCATTGGTATATAGTGCTGATGATCATTTGAATAACACTAAAATAATACATAGGTGTTGAGAGCCTGAATAAGGGTAAAATAATACACTGGTATTGAGAGCTTAAAATACACTTGTCCATTAATATCAGCAGCTTTCTTTGGTAATGGTGTCAAATTCAGGTGAAAACAGGATCATATATGGACTTTGTATTTAGTTGAATATTCCAACAAAACAGTTAGCAACAGTATTTGCTGTGTCATCAAAATTCAAACATTTTTGCAGAGTAGCTCAGTTTCAAGCAGAACAAAACCCACCTGGCATCCTGGAAGTTAGCCCAGTTACACAGTTCCAGTACAATTGCCTAGAAATTGTGGACTCTAGAGTATTTGCAAAGAATTTCATGTTTAAGTTGTCCCAAGAGTCAAACAAAATTTTGGAATACTGAAATCTGAGACAGGGCTATATATTGTACATAAGGTTAAACAAAGCGAATTATTCAAACAGGAATTTTCAGGTACAATTACTAAATGGGTACATTCACACATGCAGACCCTCAATTTCTATGTTTCCCTATACTGTACATGAAAAATGCACTTCTAAATAGCAGAAGAAACTTCTACACAATGTACTGAGGAATTATTCTTCCATATAGATTAGAAATGCAGATAATAACTTCTGAAAGAAAACTGGAAATATTAATAAAAATGTGTACAGTTGCTTTTGTTCCAGATTTTAGCATATTCAGCCTCTAAATAAGTTAGTGCCTGAGATGCTTTATCTGTTGCATTCTTAAATTAATATTACTATAAATGGTTAAAGTACTATTTTTAATGACATTTAGCAATAGATATCAAGACATGTTACTGCTATGACACATACTTCTTTTTGTACATTTTCAGGCTCATGGCATAAAGTAACTTTACCTGGTTTTACTTCTTAATATTAATGGCAAATTTAGTAATCAGAGAGGAAATTCCAATCTATTTTTATTGGGTTTTCAATTTTAATGGGGGATCTGCAATTTTAATAGTTTAAGTACAATTTTCCATTCCTAGCTCTGGTAACATCAACTTTGCTTCTAAGCGACATCTTCTAATACAGATAAGTCATCAATACAATTCTCCAATTGAAGTTAAAATAGGGTTGAAAGCTGAGTTATAGCAAGACACTCCAGGACCCATTCAAGCTACATTATAAAGTGGATCCTTTAAGGGCCTGCTGTTGATTCCAGAAACCAACTGTCTCCTGTGAAACTGCTACTAATGGGCTGAACTGGCAACCATCTCTGCTCTTACCCTGCTGCATCAGTGTTGGCAGTGGTTCCCAGAGTAATTGATCTTGGAGATCTCCAGAAAACTGATAAAATAATAAACAAATATATGAGCAAAATGTGTTAATGCTACTGTCCAAACATGCATTCGTACCTATCAGAATGTCAGCTAAAATTGCATAGGTCTTAAGCCATGAGGTAGAAAATTAACTTTCCATCAAGATACGTCGTCTTGTGGTCTTTTCATATTTAAGCATTGCAAGCTTGTGAATTATTACAAATGCTGGCACTTGAGGACTGGCTAAGCTTGTGGGAACGATGTACTTCTCTAGATGATTACCAACCATTCGTCTGGCTAATGTGAGGCCAAATCTGGCCTGACTGCCTGGCTCAAGGGAATGTAATTAACTCTGCAGTCAGGTTGCATTTGCAAAGTAGGATGAGCCCCAGGAGGTGCACACATATGAGAGAGAGCTAATGCTGCCATCCGGCGTGCAAAAATGGACTTGCAATGAAAATCATGACAGCCTTTTTTTGTATCAAAACATATCAAACACCCTCTTATGGCAATCAATCTAAATAAAAAAATACATAAATAGATTTTTTTAAATTTTCCTACAGCTTTGACCAGTTTGAAATGATTCCTTACATTCTTCCACAGAGATATCCTCACCAGTAAGGGGTGACCTTAAAAAAACGTATTGGAAAAGAGCTAAGTACATTATTGATTGCAAAAGTAATAGCACCAAAAGTGATTACACAGTGTGGTACTTACAAAAATAATTACACTTCAGAAAATCAAAATTAATTTGTACACTTCTGCTACACTTTTAAAGTTGTTGACATTTCATTGTAGAGTTCCTAATGAAATGAAAATTATTAATAATTGTTTCTACTTCAGTGTGATAAATGTCATTTGGGTTAAGATGTGAATTTGTCAGTGCCTCATCAGATCACTAAGTTGACTTTTGGCTCATGTTAGTATTTGAAGGGGCGTTATTTTTATCCATCGAATGCAAGTTTACACAGGCCAACCATATTACGATCAATATGTGCTGATTCCTAATAGAGAAGCATCTCATGTGGTGTAGTCCTCTTTTCCTAGAAACCACTCTGACAAGGTGTAAAAACAATGGACAAAAGATCAAAATTTTGTTTCTTCAAGTGACTTTAGCTGTGAAATAGTATAAGATAAACTACTGCAATTAGCATAACACCAGGTCCACTGCCCGAAGTATCATTTCTTTTTTACTCCCCTACCAAGCAAATTTAGTCTTACTTTGAGATACAATGAATCATATTATTCAAGTATGGAAAATTATCAAATGAATAGCAAAAGTGCTGAGTATAAAAAGAGAGATCAACCATCTAAAGAAAAAGTTAAACCATATTATGCCTCAGTGTCTCGGACAACACATCAGTCCTATAAAGTTATATAATAAGTACAAATAAAATAATTATGCTTTTAAAATACTACAATAAAAATACAAAAGACTCTTCTTAAGAGTACTTTAAGAACATTAAATAATTAAAATTCACACAAAAAGTCTCTGAAGACCTTCACTATTCTAACTTCATAGTCAGGTGAACTGACAACCAGTTCATTTGTCTAGGCAATTATAGCAAAAAAATCAAAAAACTGCAAATGAGGTTTTGGAAGATCTGTCTCTAGGTTGCTTAGACAGTTCTCATCTACTGTCCTCACCTGTGGCAGGGGTCTTTGCCTCAGGACACCCATTCAAGATTCAGGTTACTTTCCAATAGCTGATCTTAAAGTGCATCTGGGTTTTGATGATTTAAAGAAATCCATGATAAAAATATAGAAACTTCGTTATTCAGAAAACCCCTTACATTTTGCAACATTGCTGTTAATTCACAGATGGAGAAAAGTGGATAATTTCTATCCCATGATCAATACAATTGTTTTGTCGAAGTCCTGTTTGAGCGGTACTTTCAGCCATATAAAAATGATTATGTTAGGCTAAGATAACTGCCCTGGATATGTGGTGGTTTACTCAGAAAGAAGTATTATCAAGAGCCAGTTTTGTAAAATCAAAACCTCATGCCAATGATGGCTGTATTAATATTTTAAAAGTTTTCTCATTTATCCAGAGCTTATTTCCCTAGCTCTGACTGATGATAAAATCTTGCTTGTAGATGCCACACAGACTATAGGAGCCTGCTAGAGATCTGCTTTGCCTGTACTTGGGAAAAGTGTACTCCTGCTTTTCCAGTTGCTACCATAAATCCAAATGGCATATTGACAGGTTTGAAAGAACAGCTTGCATAAAGTCACCCAGCCAGTAAACGCATCTTTGTTTTACAGAAAACCCAACACAACAGAACCAAAAAAAAGAAACAGCATATGGTTTATAACACCTTTCTCCTAGATCTGGGTAGCATTTTTATTCCTCTGTTAACATTGCAGGCATATCGTCAACATGATATGCTTTGATCTGATTTCTATTACACTTTGTTTTGCAATCAGAGACAGCAGAGAAAGGGCTATTTAAGGAACCGTTTTCTCAGAGACACAAGCGGATATCCAACATGGTGACAAAACCAGTTTAAGTGTCAAACTACAGGAACAAGTAAACAGCCAAATAGTCTCCAACAGCCAGCTATCTTCTGATTATAAGAATGATCCACTTCTCACCCAGTCCTCTAATAAGCTAAACAGCTTATTAAACACTTTCAGTAGATAAGCTGTTTGAGTGGTACCTCCAAGGTAAACCTCCCCAAATAAAATGCTTGCCTCAGTTCTCTACCATCTCATTAGTAAGCTTTCCACTTTGACTTTTTAGCTAATCAATAAGTTAAAAAGAAAAATTAAATAGAACAGAAATTTACATTTTTATTTTCATCTTATGTTTCTCCTCTTATCCCATTCACCAATAAATCTCTGGTTTACCCCTGTTCAGTGTTATCATACTCATGATATTTAGATTGGTGATGTTTATTTCTCCTACAGTCCCAGTTCTCAGGTTCTTAAGATTATTTGAGAATCCCAACTTCAATTTAAAAATCCTTATATTGCTAGCTCTCGGGTTCTGGAGAACAGTATGAAAGTATGACTCAAATGTACTCTAAAAGCTCTATGTGAAAGGCAAAGAAAATGTTTATTCTGAATAAAACAAAAAACAGAGAATGTATCTTAATGTATTCTCAGAATTGCTTGTTAGAATTTTTTTAATTGCTAGGTTTCATAAAGCAATTATTTGTAAGTAATTGCTGCATTCTGATCATAAACATGTATTTTATATAAATGTCACAAAACTTGTGCAATGTATAGCAGGCCAAGTATTTATTAGGACTACTCTCAGGATGAGTAGAGCGTTGATATTAAATGACCAGTAAAATCATCTTATTTATATCTCTTTCTAATAACAGTGATATATAAAGGGTGACAAACTAGGGTAAGGTTTTGCTCCAGTGACACAGCCCACTTGCTCACACAAATTTTGCAACCTAACAATACTGTTCACATATGCTGTCCCCCACCAAAATCACCCCTGAATTTTCATTTTGTCTTTACGGTGACTTAACATGCCCCCATCCCTCAGGAGGCCAGCAAACACCCCACAAGAAAGAACATTCCAGACAAAGCTTTCACACATTTCTCATCACAGGAAAATGACTGCCAGGATAATATCTGCACTGCCCCAGTGTAGCAAACCTATTTGACAGTGCTGCCTTTACCACAGCATAGCCTTGCTCCTACAAGTCTGGGTTTGGTTTTTTAACAATAAAATCTAAAATATCATCTGAATTTTTGCTTAATCAATGCATGCTGAGCAGAAAACTAACCGACATTACAGCTGGCCAGCAGCCTCTGCTTCCCCCTCCCCTGAGGGGAAACCTTCTCAGACTTACCTCAGGCAGCTGCTCTCTTTGGAGCAAGAATTAGCCTTGTCTCTCCCTCCAGGATTTATAGCTGCAGAGAGACAGGGGGAAGAGGACATAAAAAAAACAGGAATTAAACAACCAAAGAGCTGTAGCTGGAGAACTTATGAGCTGATTCACAACAGGGTGGAAAGGTTACTGTTAGAAAGCTACAATATAGGAGATCTGCAAACCTTAATTGTACTTTAGTTTTATCCTGTTCAGGCTGCAGTTGGAATATCATTTAGAGGTTAGTATATTGCTTAGACGTATGGATAGAAATCCTTAATTAACATGATAGCAAAGAACTTCTGTTTCTTATTTGGTCTGAAATAAAAAAGCTGGTTAGCTGAGTAATGATATGCTCCCCTGAAGTGAAAAATTAGCACCTTACTAATTCCTTCAAAACATCTTGATTTCAAATTAAGAATAGTAGTTTTATGATTAAAGCCCTGGGTAGAAATTCAGTAGATTTGAGTTCCATTCTCAGATCTGAACCAGACTCACTATGTAATCCCCAGGTTATGTGTTAGTTACCAGGCCTATCTTTTCAGCACCCATCTGCTTGTAGTTATGAGTATGGGGCAGCTGAGAAATTGCCAATGGGACTAGAAGGACTTGTGCATTAGCTGCAGTTGAATTTGGATAAGACCCTTCTATCTGTCTGTTTCCTAAATATATATGTATGGAGAATCAGGCCCCCTACTTAACTGGGATATTGAAATGGTGTATTAGTTAACATTGTGCACTACTGAACTATTATAGAGAATGGAGTTGTATAAGTAGCTATGTAGAGAAATAAATTATTACAATAAATTATCAATGTCCTGTTTTCTTAACTCAGTTTCATAGGGTAACAATTTTGCAACATTTCAAAGTTTTTCTAAAGTGTGAGAAAACATCTCTTAGTTTAAAAATCTCTAACTTTCTATGTCACTATGGGAAGACCATAAAATATATCCAAATATTTCCAGTCATTGGATTTGAAGAGAGTTTAAGTATTTTGGAATAAAAAATTAATTAAAAAAACCAGGAAAGTAACTCTAGAGTGCATATTCCTAGTGTTTAGGACAGGATTTTGTTTCTGCTATACGAAAAGACACTTGAGAGTTACCATGGTTTACAGCTTTTCTGTTCCAAACTTAGCATATCTATATATGAAGAAACTCATTGTGTGACTACTGCAAGAGGAGAGAATGCAGACAGCAAATTATACACATTCACAGGTGATGAAGGTTTCAAGACATTTCAGAAGTTAAATTTTTCCCACCTTCAGAAAGGTTAAATTCACTTGATTGTTATTAAGAAGATTTTGATACTGCTAACAGCATGTAATAGCTCTGGTTTCTGGGGTGAAGTGATTGGATGAAAAAGTAATCTTAAATTTAAATTTTGTGAATTACTGTTGCCATATTATACCTGCAGAAAAAAATTATTTTGATGCTACAACATTTCTGTTGAAAATGGGGGAATCTTATTTCTTTCTTCAAGCTGCACATTTAACCAGACAGAATATGGTGAGATGAATCTGAACTGAAATTTAGTTAGGTAGCAAAGGTGCTTATAATGATTGGTAACACATGGACATGGAGGAAGCATGGTTTGTAAGGTCTAAACAGCTCTCTGGCTTTTCTTACCATCACCTTGAGAATGAGACTGCAGCAATGAGCCTCCTAAATTAAATGGCTCTGTTTGGGTCCATAGATTAGCCCTAGTGACACACCTGTAGTCACTTAAGAAGGCTGTTTGATTTGTATGCCAACATCAAATCAGCAGTTTCTATGCTATCTATTATCCCCTGAACATTCTGATGAGAAAGTCAAACAAATGAACAAAAAAAGAGTAAGGTGAAGTTCTAGACTGTGAATGTGGCATTTGTTTCAGGCTGAGTTCAAAAACGCTGGTTAATGAACAAAAGTGAAATTATTTTATGGGATTTTAATTATCTTGAGTATTTATTCTCTTACTACTAAATTTGCTGTGTCTTCTTACTGTTTACTGTGTATTTTTTTTTGCATGGTAAGTATCTCAGTGTAGTGTGATTAACTGGTACTGTTACATCCATGCTAGAGGAGGTAAGCATGAATTTCGCTGTGTGAAGTGATGAGCAACTTGTAGGGATGCATTCCAGTTCCTCCTATGTATAAAGTCCTATCAGTCCCATGGGTTGAATGGACAGAAAGTAGATTAGGAAGTAATGAATGGAGAAAAAAATGTATTAAGACAACTTATTTTCACATTTAGATCAGGATCATTTTAAACAGAATCTCAGGAGCCATTTTAAGCATTAGTGTATAATGCAGTACACTACATTAAGCTTTATGTACAGCAGTTGGAACCTCAGGATAACTACTGTAAACTTTCCACCACTGCTAGTTTTCACAATGACCTTTTATCTTCACTAGGCAATACTCTGAAATTGATTTAAGTATACCAGTATGGATTATTTGGTAGTGTAAACTAGAATGTGTTTCAATGTTAATGGAGTCATTCACATTTATTAGTATAATTTAGTTTCAGTATTCTCTCACATCATAAATCATAATGGACATCAGGAAAGTCGTTTGGCAGCACTGATGTAAAAACAGGGAAAATGAGAAAAACCATTGACTCCATTATTCAGTTTTTAGTGGCAATGTGTGTGAGGCATGAATGTGTATATGTATTTCCCAAGCTTCACCTTTACATGATATGACTCAGTGAATGGACAAGGATAGGGACAGAGGAAGAGTCATTGTGATGAAACAAGAATAGGGCAGCATCCACCATGGTCTGACCCTTCAGTCTAAAGTCTTTCTGTTTTCTGGTTCTTGCATGTGTCCCATGTGTAAAAATTAGGCATAATGACACTAATCATCCATGCATGGATGTATTTTGGGGTCATTGTAAAGTGTATTGATAGCTCAGGTAATGTCTGTGTTGATAAAGAAATTATTGAACTGTGGTACAAAGTCACTTCTGGCTGCAAGGTCATGACATCTGCTTGATAGAGTATGATAACTATTTCTCATATGAATTATTTAAAATTATGTTTAGATTTTTAGACTCAAATTCTAATAGAGAAAATTGTTGGACAGGAAAAGATACCAAGTCTAAATCTAGAGCTCCTATTGTTACTGAGAGCCACATTAAATAGTTTGAATTTTTGAGGTGTTACTGTAAAACAAATGCATAATATAAATAATAATTCATAGGTAAATGACAGCTAGTCAGGCAAGCCTGAACATCTGTTTTATAGTGAATGAACACTGAACACTTCTGGCATCTAGTGCTCTATTTTTACCCCCAAAATCCATACAATATTTAAACCCTTTTCATGCTGCATTTTGATGACTCGTTATTCCATATTGATATCATACAAAGCTGTGATTTCCTTATGTATAAAAAAGACTTGCTGCATTTATTTGTCAAGTGAATTTGTAAGGAAAACTTCTATAGAACACAGAAATTTTGAGATAGCAGAAAGTATTTAATCATGGCGATGGCTTTTTCAAGTGATTTTTCTTTGTGACAAACAAAATATGTATTGTATTATTTGTGGATCAGTATAACCAATGCCAGCACACGTATCTGTTTATAGACTGAACTGTCACAAGTTTCTTAATCTGTCTCTGAAGGATCAAAATGCTTTAATAAATATGTTAGTTCCTTTAGGTCTTAGGCTGAAATGAAACTGTTAGTTAAATGTACTGTGACTTTGAGTGAAGTTACTTTAGAGAGACTTAAAATGGGAGTATGTTATATAAATCTAAGACTGAGAAAGGTGAATGCATCCTTCTCTAATGGGGTTGAGCCTAGTGCACAATGAGCAAGCCTTCTATTGTATCTGTGTATGAAGTTAACTAGTATTCCTGAGTATACACTTCATCATTTGGAATAATTATACCTTGGATCTTTCCTTTTGCTGGTCAAGTTTTTTAGCTTGTTAAGGACTTAGCTGATGCTGAGAGTTTTGATTTTATGTATAGGTTTGGAAAGTAAGCACCCATCTTTATTTGGAAGTGCATGAATCTTTCTATATATCCCTCTTATTTTAAGAGTTTACATGTCTTGTGTTTAACAGATAAATATTTTTATTTTATGTAATGTTGGTTGATTCAGCCTTCTTCTGGAAATGCCCCCCTAAGTATCAGAAGCTTGTCAACAGGCAAAACTGACTTAAGAACTGGTCCCTAATTAAAACATTTCCCTTTAACAGAATAACAGCCAAAAAGCATATCCATAAGCCTAAAATACATGTAAAATGCTTATTTAAAAATAGTCAAGCTATGATGGTACCTATTTTTCTTAGGCTTTTGCATGTGTCTGGGATATAGATATCTGCTGACTGAATGCACACAGAAGCCTGTGAGTAGTCAAATACAGATTTTGCTGTTAATTAGTTTCTCTTTGGAGATGTTTTATGTAGACAACTTTGACTCAAATCTATAGGGTTTTCAGTACCTCAAAGTTCTTTAATGATGAAAATAAGAATTTAGTATTAGTCACCTATATGAAGAAACTGGGTTCAGTGAAGGGGGTATAGTTTGCTGATATTGCTACATTATTAGTGGTGGTATAAAATTCATGCTTCTCTTTGAAAAACTGGGAACCAGTGTAATGTCAAATCGGCTTCTTCTGTAAGTAAACTTCATTAATGTCTTGTGTAACGGAATCATTAGTGTTTTGGCAAACATAGGTAACGTGTCTGTAAAGGGTTGTTTAACACTGCTCATAGACCTCAAATTTCCATCTCTGCTTTGGAGCAAGTGAATATTCACCAAATTTAAATCGTTCACCAATGAATTAAACACAAACATGCAATTTAAGATTAGACAACAGGGATTTTCAAGTGTTTAACTAGTTTAAATTAGATAGTAGCACTAAGGGTGACAAATGAATGAGTAGGATTCCACACCAGTAATGATAATTAGATCACTGTGTACTGTTAGTTAATTTGTTGTGAAGTCTGTTGTGTTATTTTTGATCAAGCAGACTGTGAATTGGGATACTTGCTAGAACTACTGTACTCTGGAACCCTAAATCAATCTTTCATGCTGCATGGCAATTGTCTTGTTGCATTGTTAATGAAACCCAGTGTCTCAAGAAATAACAGGAAGTAGGGAGCTAATAGAATCTTCTCTTTATTCTCAAAAATTCCAGCAAGTACTTAAGAATGTCATATGACTGTCTCCTGGTGCTCAGAATGAGCTTATCAGAGTAATTGGTCAGAGTGCACAACAGTTCATTTACTAATGTGAATAAAGTTACAGAGCTGCTGTTGCTTTCAGATACCGCTATACCTTTAAAAGATCCTTACATATTATTATAGATAACATCAAATAGAAAAGCAATTCAGACTGTAAAATAATGCATTCTAATGGAATACTGTGTAATTGTGGAGTTAAACTAGGTAATTTTTGAAGTAAATAGTTACCAGAGGCCTAATCCAAGCTTCATTACCAGTTTCTGCCTAAGTGATTATCAAACAGTAAAAATTGCTATAGAACCCTAGGACTTTTACTTTGTCTCTTACAGCTGGGGGGATGGAAGGTCCAAATATCAGTATGCGTTCCCAAGGGCTGTAGGAGTAGAAATATGAGCACTTTCTAACTGTGGGGAAAAATGTCAAAGCTGAATATACGTTAAGTGGCTTCACAATAGTCCTCCTGAAGCCAGATGTTTGAGTTCAGGTAAAACCACTCTGCTTTTTTACTTCATAACCTGGTCACCATTCAATTACAGTCAAATCTGAACAGACACATTTCTTTTAAAAGCTGCATATCTGTCTCTACTTGAATTGAATTCACAGAAAAAACAACCACTAAAGCTCTGCCTTAGTAAACTCTACCTGTTCTTGTCAAAGTAGGATTTGCAGTTTCTAGAATTAGTATTCACATAACTTGAAAGACAAAGTCCTACTTTATTATGTTGATGCTTCCATTGATTTTTTTTTGCATATTTTCTCAAATGTAACATGACATTTCACATCAGTCAGAATTCTTTCATACTTCCTCACTAAATAGCGATCCTTCCACAGTCTCCTGTTGGGTTGTTTTGCAATCCAGTCTTCCAAAGTGACAATCTGCATAAGAAGATGTCTAAAGGAGGCTGCTGTCTCCTCCGAGGAGAGCGAATAGGCCTTTTTTGCTAAAGATAATATCTATCTCCATTTCTTTGTAAAGCCAACTCTTTTTAACACTACAGCCATGGCTTGATTTTGACTTCAGATCAATAAGAATTATCCCCTTGATTTTGGTGGCTGGGAAGGAAACGCTGAAATTTTAAATTCCTGCTTGAAGATTTGATTTTTTTGGGAAACTATTAATTTTGGTTATCTTACCGGCAACCTTTTAAAAAAACCTTTTCCCTGTTTACCCACCATGCTGTGTTTATTGTCTAAATTTTATTTTCTAGCTATTTGTAAATCTATAGCAACAGCACAGGATTCTTATCTTGTGGAACCACTGTTTTCTCCTCAATATCTGATGTTTGTACACTCAAAGAGAAATTGCTGATAGGAGAGTGATATACGTTGAACATGCAGTCCAATGATAGGCTGCACATTCCATCAAGCTTCATTTGAAAACAATTGGTCTCTTAGGGGCATAGTGAAGTTTGTATGAGCTGGGATTTTTTTGTAGCACAGTAAGAGCTTTGAAACTTGAACATCAATAATACTTGAAAAATAGTTAAATACCAGCAATACTTGAAAAATTATTAGTCTGGAAAAACAGTTAAGTGTTGCACTACTTGATAAAATGCAAGAACTAGAAAGTTGACCTGGCTTGTGCTATGAGCCTGACAGAAGAAATAAAATAATCTTTAAACACAGGGAAACAGGTACTACTTAAGGAGTCATAAAGGTTGGTCCCAAGCTGCAAGATGTGTTTTGTTATGGAAGATGAAATGCCACTTGAAGTGGAAGCTGTATCTGTTGACCCAGTCAGAAAGTCTACTTCAAGATGATTCTCTCTGATGAAATCTTCAAAGAGACAGGAGGCCAGTTAATCTAGATCATGTCATTGTTTGGGTTAGAGCAGATTTACCTCATTATATTTAACTGAAGCTTGTGCAAAAAAACCCCCACCTTGGTAGATGTGGGTCATGTTTGATTGTATAAAATACATTAAATATTAAGGCCCAAATTTTGCCAGTTAGGTACATGCTACTATCAATGCAAATGACACAGTTTTGAGCAAGAGGAATGTTAAAACTGGTAAAATATCTTTATAAGTTAAAATAAACTGAAACTAAATAGTATAACCAACCAGCAATGCTCTAATAGTTCCCAAACAAGATCTCTCCTGCATTTCCCTTGTTTTCTTTGTTGCATACAATCTGTCCCATGCTCTGTGTTCATCTTTCTAACAAGAAATTCCACATCTTTGTCTGCATTCCTGTCTAAAAACTGGTATGAATTTAGTATTCTTTCTATAAGATACACAATCTTGATGAGTGGTATTTAAATGTCTGCTTTTCTCTTTCTCCTTGATGAAGATCTTCTGCCACGTGAATGCCTCTGAAATGATACCTTGCTCTTCCGATGATGACACATGATTCAATGATCTTAAATCAGTGAAAAGACACTGGAACCAGTTGTTGTATTGTATTTGATCTATCCTGCTGCATTAGAGTGCTTTATGACATTATTTATGCCTATAGATGTCAAGAGGACCTGCCCATCATGTGAGGCGTTTGGCCTTATTGTCGCTTTGATGCTCTGAAGCTGGAGTGTACCACTACCCAAAGAACACTATTTTTTCTGTGGAATGTTACATTTATTAGTGTTTGTCCCATAAATAAAAGTTAGAGGCATGGAATACGTTTGAGTAAAACTGCTCATTGCTATGATATTGAGGCATAAGGAATATATTATGGATTCATGATGATATAACATAATTATAACTAACTTTTGTTAGAAGAACACATACTAGCAGAAGTTAAAGGGAAAAGAGTGTAATTCAACCACATCTACAATGTATGCAAGGTATTTAAATTGAATCTTTATTTTCTCTGAACATTTTGATCTTTTGGCATATGAAAAGTAACTACCTTATTTTTCACTGTATGGCAAGTTCTCCTTTAGGGGTTAGAAGGAAGCTGCAGGTGGGTAAAAAAAAGATGGTCCATTGTTAAATCTTCAAAGAAAAAGATTCAGGGATGAAAGCAAAATCGAGATATAAAAGGCGTTTTAAGGTATTTAATGTTTCAAAATGTGGTTCTGGCCACTGCCTACTGGCCAGTTTCAAATTTACTGTCTAAGAACTGAAATTTCAAAGGTGATTTGGAAATATCTTTTTTCCTGCATTAACTAATGTGAGGGCATATGGCCCTTTAGTCTGAACACATGGCACTAAAAATACACGTGTGGAATGCTTTGTTTCACAGAGTCACATTTTTCTTTTCATTTGTTTCTGAAATCAAAGTTTTTGTGTTCTTGAAAAGGCTGAGCCTGTGTAATGTCATGCTTTGAAATACTGTTCTCTTGACATTATAAGATCATGAAAGGTAGAACTTTGAATAACTGTATTATTCCTTCACCTTAAACAGACATTCTCAAGCTTGCTAGGCTCTAAATACGACCCGCCTAGTTTTGTTTCCTTTACCTCTTATAAAGCTTATTTGATTATTTTCTATATATATAGTGCTTCAAAGCTTGCTTTTCTTAATAAAATTAAACAAATAAAAACCCAGCAACTTATGTTTCAAGTGACTTCTGCATAATTCAGATCAATGCAGGCAGGTGACTGCAGTGTGCACACTTATTCAACTGACTAGTGGTTATCAAACAATGAGCTAAAGTGATTTAGATGAGTTGTGTCGTTTGATGTGTGCATGTAGTGCTGATCAAAGTCGGTGATAGCCATTCATGTGAATCCCAGGACAGGCTTTGTCCCCATTAAAAATATATTCTATTACATTAATTGTCAGACAACCCCCTCCTTTTTAAGTGAAAATAATTTTAATTCGACCCCTTTATATCAAAATCACAAATCAGAAGACCAACACTGGAACATATTTTTGTTTTAAAATCGAGTGCCTTCATCCAACAAAACTAAAAGCTAAATCCCTAATGTTTTAATTACCTTTAATGATCTCCTTCACCAATATTCTGTTTATTCCGGCCCAGAAAATGGTCATATTGAAAGCCATGTACATAGTAAAGTTAATATGATGTATACAAGTGCTGTTGCTCAGTAGGTTCTGCAACTGTGAAAAATACTTATTTTTAACCAATCCCATTGTCACCTCTATGAATATCTAACTGAAAGGGCAGCTTAGATCTTGGTACTTACATGACTTCACTTAAGTAAATAGCTGTATACAGCTGACAAATCAGGTTTTACTTATCAGAAAGTTGTAAAAGCTCACTTTTGCTCATGCTTGCTATATGCTGAAAATGATTTTTGGAAACTTAATGCGACAAGAAAACTCCTGACCTCAGTAAAAACCGTTTTCTGCCTAATAGAAACAGGAAACTCCCAAGGCTTCACTTTGAAGTCCCTGAAACCCAAAGATCTGAATGAGTCTTAAATATCCAGAGTCCTGTATAACTATGATTATATACCTCTGTGGTAGGCTTAAGTTCCTGGCTGAATATGTATTAGATCAATGGTTAGAGAACACTATGCATTTCAAAAAATGTGTAAATGGGCCAATCCATGGAATATTCCTTTCCCATCGCTCTATTGAATAGACAACTAAGAGAGAACTCAAGTCTTATCTGCCCCAATGGTTTTTGTGAGAGTGCATGAATATTGTGTTTGATAGGGAGCTCCATGACTTGCCAGGTCTTTAAAAAAAATCCTACCAGAGGCATGTGGATTAGGAAGTTATAATGGACAGGTAGACAACTGAGAAATTAATCTCATTTCATAAATTACAGATTTACTCCCAGATTGGAGTGAGCCTTACCACAAAGTTTGGTGATGAATGAGGAAAAAGTAGAAACAGTCTTCTTTGGTTTTCCTATCTAAAATAAAATTGAAGTGACATTTTTCAAATGAGAATACAGTCTGCTGCTTTTTCTCATTCTTTCATTTCAGCTTTGTTAGATCTTTTGTTTCTTTGATGCAGAATATTGCACCATTTGGCAATACATTAGAAGAGCATTAATTAAAGGCAGACATAGTGCAATGGAGACACTGTTAAAAGTATGCTTGAAGGTACAATGTAATTAATTTTGTACAAGCGCAACATAAAAGACAGAATGAAACAAGAGGAAATAGCAGCATATCCTCACAAAATGATAATGAGAAATACAATTGCAAATCAGACAAAATATGAAAGGACATATAGAATAATTAGACTTCAAGAAAGAAATCAAAACAAAGGGTAATCTGCTAAGTGCTCATAAAAATTAAGTGAAGAAAATATTACTAATGTTCAGGGCCCTTGGGTTTTGTTTTGGGGTGCTTTTCTGTGGAGTGTAAGATTTGTATTAAGTACCTGCCAGTAACCTGAGGATGTAAATTTTAAATCTTACTTTTCTGACAGGTATGTAAAGAATTGACTACATAACGTCACTTAAGAACAGGTTCTCTGTTATAAGATTTCTAAGAAGATAATGGATTAGGATCTGGGTTATGGTTCCCAGGTTGAAAATAAGGGCACATGGCAGTATTACAGTTAATTATGTCTGTATAGTAGAAGAAAAAGGCTTTAGAAAAGTGCTTTATTTAAATTGGTCATTTTAAGTAAAAAGTAAACTTTTCCAATTCTTTTTAGAAACCCTGTTGTTCACCTTCAGTTGGGAGTGTTCTTCAGTAAAACAGTTTAAAACGTACAATAATATGGCTTGAACATTCACCTTGTACGCCAGACTTTAACAGAAGCCAGAGATTTCGAAAGGTCTATGATGGTAGTCTTAAGTTTAGCATAAAGCAACACAAAACAGAATGAAAGATTGTCATGTGTTTAAACATCTATGTTGCATGTGTTGAACTTCTTTTGATATCTGGGATTGCAAAATTGTTGGCTTGTCTGTAGAGCTTTCATTCTAATTCTGCTTAGGGACGTAGTTTAGTGGTGGGGTGGCAGTGTTAGGTTAAGGGTTGGACTTGATGATCTTAAAGGCCTTTTCCAACCTAAACGATTCTATGATTCTAATTGTATGGAAAATATTTATATGTTGGGATGATTGTGTTACCAGCTGCAGGAGGATGGTACCACTTGTATATTAGTGGGACCAGAGTATAGATTATGATAAAAGTTTTCTTCTGCTTTAGTTTTAAATGAAAATGTCAGGACACCTTTACACACTTGCCAATTTCAAAACTTTGCAAAGTGTGGTACCTACCTAACTAGACTCTCCTAATTGTTTTTCTCATTTTAAATTGTGCTTCCTGTTTTTCATTGTTGGGATAAGTCAGTTTATTACTGTGCTCCAGTTCTTCATAACCAAAATTAAAAATGGCCATTGGGAGACGGTGGGAAGGATTTCTAGGTGAGGGTCAGCCAAAGCATTGTACAGTCCTCCAGCTGTGGGTTAGAAAGGCACACAATGTTTTCTCTAAAATAACAGGTGAATAACAGAATTCTCAGGTGATCTAGAATGCTTCTTGGAAGAGTGAGATCGTTAATTGCTCACAACTTGAAACTGTGCACAAAAAAGCAAAATTGATCCCCTAACATCCTGTGCAATGTTATTGGCCTGTCCACATTTCTAAAGCTTTCTTAATTAGTCACAAACTCCTGAGCTTGAAAACAATGTAATTTATAGCACAATAATGCCTTCTCTGTTGTGTGCACTTTGTCTTTTATTGGGTTTTAGAGAGTTTGAAATAAATACACATCCATTATTAGCCTTTCTTAGTATTATATAACACAGTAAAATAAACTTATTTAAAATATGTTACTTACAAGGTGATCTGTGTTTCGCTGCAATGCAAAGGACAATATAGTTTTCAAAACAAAGTGTGTTTTAAAGTAAAACACATTGAAGTGTTTCCAATGTATGTAATTATACTGACCATTCCATACCTTTTTCTCTGAAATGTCAAAACAACATTTCAAGATCAAACTAAAGGAAAAATACATAGTGGATATTTGGGGGTCCTCCATGGCAAAACTCTTAACCACTACAATGCAAAAATATTTGATTAAGAGGAGGGCTTTATGAAGTATGTTATACAGTAAAAATCTGAAGATCTTTGATCTCGTAAGTTGCCTATTTTGTCACTATTTGCACAAAATTGTGGGAAGTTAGGAACTTAAGAATGGCAGAGAACATCTACCTATTTATATAACAGCTTTAGAGACAAGTCATTTACTGAAGTTTTTCTTTATTCCAGTACCAAGACTTTCTAAATTGTCTGCTATTGTAGTTATCGATGTATTGCTGGGCTTAAAATATATATTTTGAAGTTGCTTATTACAAACATAAAAATTGTCCAACTAAGAAGTATAACCCTCCAAGATAATATATTTTTTACAGATTATTTCTACAAGTATGCTCCTGTTCTTTGGATAAAACATATGTAGGAAATTGATTCTCTGATACACTTCAGTTTAAAGGATTTTTATTAGAGCAAATTTTGTCTCTACCAATTAATCTTTGCAAATTTTTTTCTCTGCTACATGAATGTTCACAATTTTGATAACAAGTAGCTCTAATTCATTGCTTCATGAAAGGGCCTTTTAATCTGTTATGTTTTACTATATTTCCCTGAAGAAACCTACTGAATTTCAAAGCAGTTATGTTTTAATGCCATGCAGATCATATTTTGAAGGGTAAATATATTTTGCTGCTATTAGTGATGGGGAATAGCTCTTCCTAATAAAAATGCTGCTGCTCTTAGTTTTGCAGTAAGGTTTTACAGACAGGTTGTGGAAAGTTATGCAAAATTCTGGTTGTGTGCTAGTATAATCAGAAGGGCTGGATTGAGGGGGGATGCCTTCACCCACCTCTCCATTCCAGCCACATTTGAGATATATGCTTTGCATAGCCTGTTGGATTACACAACAAAGGTGGTTAGCTTAACTAGCACTGTAAAACTACACCTTTTTTATTGCCTCTAACCTCCTGATTGTTGTTCTATGGCTGCTGCTATTGTGGAATCTGAGATGAAGAGGACTGTCTCCATATTACAAAGTTAAGGCAGAGAAATGTGCAAGACCTCTCAACTTCAGAGCCTCTTCTGAATAGCAGAGTCTTAAATTCTGGCCATCTGAATATACACGTAATGCCTTTACAATCAAATGTTACTTTTTGTCTTCATTGCGATTAAGCTTAGAAATAGTGTATACTATTCCTAACGTGTGTAACTGCATGCAAAAAAAACGGGTATTTCCTTACATAACAAACCCAAAATATTTTGAAAGCCTCATGTACTGTGAAACTTTGGAGCAGATACGCAATTTTTGTTGCACCTTGTAATTTTAACTTCTAGCTCATGTAATTAATCTTTTCCTGTTTTGGCATTATTACAGTTCTGGGAACAGACTCTTCTAAAGATGTATTTCCAAAAGTAGACTACTAATAAAAAGTAACTGCAGAAAAACTATTTTAATTATTTCTCATTAAAGTGAATGGTTGTGATTTTTCCTATCCAGTAAGGAAAATCCAGTGTGTCCGGTGATGAGGACATGACAATGAAAGTCACATCATTGTAGCTGATGGCACTGTGTTTATCCTAATTCAGTTTCTCAAGAGCTGTTGCTAATGCAATTGTGTTATGTCTTGTAGAATTATTACAATGACAGTTTTCGTTCATCCTCTTGAATTAACACAAAACGAGTTCTAAACAAGCTGCAATATTATTGCTGCTGTTGAATAATACACTCACTAAAGCAGCAGCTACAGGCAGTGTCGAGGTATATCAAGCAAAGTACTTGCAATTTTCTGTAGTCTGGTCTCAATTGTATTTCTCACTTCATTCAAAGAAATATGCTTCACAGAATTCAGAGTTACATGTCTTCAACAAGCATTGCAGCTTGTTTCAAATTAGGTTGTGGTTGTGGCCACTTGTCATTACACTGCCATCTACTATTAAACCATCAAAGCAGTATTTTATTTGCTTTGATGTAGACTGGAATTGTATCTACTGCTGAATGATGATTAGATTAAATGTTACAAATGTAAGCAGTAGTCTACTCTTGATCCAACACAATTTAATTTTAAGTGTTTCCTTATATTTCTATTATTGCTGATGCATTCGTTTGCATTTTTACATTCCACTACAGCAGAAACAGCCTTTTGGAAGCTGCCATTAACAAAGCCTGTCTTATTAACATGGTGTTTCGTACATCACATCCTCCAGAAATAGATCAGTAGATAAATGTGATTTTTTTTTTATTCCTGGAAAGGTTAGCTAGAAAATGGATAGAAGAACTGTCATTTCCCCTTTTAAAATGAAAGTCTGTTTTTAATAGATACGGAAAAAATACAGAAGTAAAATGAACTTCTTTTGTTCAGGTTTGGTAGAAAAGTCTCGTTCCTATTTGAGAGTTATTGGCTACGTTCATGCTATGCTTGCTTGTTTTCTTAATATTTGAGTATGGTATTTGGGCTTGGTCCTAGGCATCCATTTTATCATTTGATAGTCTGAGTGCCCTCTTGCCCACAAGTCAGCTTATATCACACTCCTTTTGAGGATGCTAGGACATCTGCAACGGTTGTTCCATTGACCCTTCCTGGAAAGGGAAGATGGAAAAAATAGCAACTCAGAACACAAAAATATGTCTGAAAAAATGGACCAAATGTCAGATGCACTTGAGGTTCCTCTATAGGATATCAACACCATAGCTCTAGAATCACCTTCCAGTGCTCCTACTGGCAGGTTATGTAGACAAGTGGTATTCTGTCTTTGAGATAGCCTTGGAGGAGAGCACTTCAGAGAGTACAATGACTAGATCTAATCTCACTCCAATGTCTTCATCAGGACACTGATTTCATGCCTGTGGAGTTATTAAATTAACCAGGAAAGGCCTTGCTAAACCTCCTGGGTAAGGTTCCCAGAAGAATGTACAGATAACTTTTTAGTGAGCACAGGAAGAGGTGGTCTATTTGCCATGTGTAAAATGTAAAGCAAAAGCCCAACTGTAAAACAATAAATAGGATACAGGAACAGTACAATCCTACTTAACATAATAAGCATTGTTATATCAGCATGTGATTGGCCTGAACAAGATCAGTATTTTTAGGCTGTAAGTCTTGATCAATATTTTATATTCAGATTTTTATAATGACTTCAGTTTCATGTAGTTATTCAGGCAGATTGCTGAAGTTTTCAGCGAATACAAATCCTCTCTGGTTTCAGATTTTCAGGTTTTGATAACCATTCAGTCAGGAATTTCAAGATCACTAAAATTGGAGATGGCTGTACTGTTATGCTGCTGGCAAGTTTACTACTAATGACAGTAGACTTTCTGTACATATGTAAATCACTCTTGGATTCTCTTCTACTGTAAAGATTTTGAGTACTATCCACTAAATCAGACTTTCTGAAAAATCCAGTTTACATAAAAATCCATTGAAATTATGTCAGCTGTACCCTGCAGAATTGTATGGTGACATCTTCACAGCATATTCATACAAATCCCTTAACGTGCCTGGAGTAATGTTGGTAGCAGCCAAAATAATAATACTTGGACCATTGTTATGGGAAGCAGAAGTGCACTGGTATGTTACAGCAGAAAACATCATCTCCCTCACTATGTGAATTTTCCCCATTTTTAGGGCAAAAAAAAGGTCTTTGAAAATTTTGTGGCTGCATGGAGGAAGAACTAAGTTATCCAGAAATCTGGATTCAAGGCATAGATTCAGACAGGGATTTGAATGCAAGAAACATTTCAGTGGGAGAAACTGAGATAATGCACTTTGAATCCTACTCGTACAGAAGTGTAGACCACAAACATTGCAGGAGGGAATTATTCAAAATCTGAATGGTTCTGACTGAACCCTCCACACTACTGCAGTACTGAAAAAACAATTTTTACAAATTATCTTTCATAATAGTAAGATAATTAAACTAACCAATTCACAGAAGCAGCCTTTTAGCTGTTCCTGAATTGATTTATAACAAAAAACCCCCAAACCAACAAAAAACAATCCCAAAACCAACCCCCAAATCTTATCTGAGTATGTATTTGGTATTTATCTGAGCACATATCTAGACCCTGACAATGGTCTAATGAGTGATGACTTCCTAGAAAATATGATTCAAAACTGGATGCTGACAGCTCCTTGTGGGAGTGCTACCTGTACCCGGGTTAATGGAAGGGAGACAGCCATTAGCAGTTAATGCTGGACTTTGATGCTTTTAGCAAGAAATCAGTCTGAGATCTGAGCCTACAAACATCTGGCTTTTTGTTTGAGGAGAAATTAATGCTGTATAATTACAGAAGGGCAAAGATCCAAAGAGAAAAAGAGAGAAGAAAAATATTACTATAATGAAATGTCTGATGCTGCATGATGCATTTCCTTTCAGATAAGGAAGAACACTTTTTAGCTCAATTTCATGTTTCAATGTTTCTGAATTTCAGCAAATTGCAATAATACAAAAAAGTTAAGTATAGGTTTCAAATCAAGGCTTGCTTATGATTAGGAGTATAGAAAAGACAAATATGTTTTTCACTTGTTTGTTTCTGGCTGATTGCAATAAAATGTAGACCCAGAGCTATTTCTTTGTAGACATTTTCATTTTATTTTCTACAGCCAGAGTCAAGTGTATTTCACATCAGCCTTCCAATTACATGATGTTTGGCAATTGGGAACTTTTAAATTGTACTAGGTCACAGAAATCTTTCAAAATGATACATGAATAGGGTTTGTGCTGTGATTTGTCTAAGTGAATTACTCTCTGTTGAAAATGGGTCAGTTTAAACAATGAAAAATTAAGAATTGTCACTGACATCAATGCAGCTTCAACCAAAGTGTTCCTACAGCACAATGCAAAACAGCTTGGACATGAACTGCATTTCTCTAAATCCTATGAAAGTCTTGTAATTGACTTCAAAAGGATTTGGAATGGTTTTGTTTTAGTAAAGCATGCGATCATGTATCTCAAAAGTGCTGAAGTAAAGATACGATTTTACACATTTCTGTGTGTAAGCAGCCTGCAGTGGGGTGTGCCTTTTGCGAAGGTTTTCAGTGCCTAATTCACATACGAGAGGAGCCTTTGAGAAGCCCTATCATTATTTGTTTTATAGAACTATATGAGAACCAGAATTGTGAAGTTGTGTTTGCTTTTGAAGAATAAATAAATTGAATTAAAATGTGTTCTACTGAAAAAAATGTGGCAAAAACTCATAACAATTTCGTACTTTAAAGGGATGTGTTTGAGTATTGGAGATTTTAAAAACAAACTCTCTCAGATTTTATGAAGGTCTATGTCAGATTGCGATCAAATACTTTTCTTTACAATAGGAAGAGATAAGTAAATTCAGCTGCAAAACTTTTACCTTTTTTACATTATTCTGTGGTTACAAGAAATCTCAAATGATAAACAGTTTTCCTGCAAATGTTTAGAGATGAATGTTAACTGCTGCTACCATCTTTTCTACGTAGTGAGAAGCTTTAGTCTGTTACTTATGCAAAGTATAACAATGGTCCACCCCACAATTCCTCAAGGCAGATTTGCATGGTGTATTAGATGGCTGATTTTGTGCAAAAATACCAAATCCCAGGTCTGAAAGTATCACCACAACTCTAGGATTGAAAGGAATAAAAATAAGCTGTGTTTGCCCTTAAATTAAGGTGAAACGATGCTTTTCTCCACATAGAATAGGCTTAGTAGACATACTCCTGGGAATTGTTGCATGTGCACATGAAGCTAATGAGCACTGTTAGGAAAGTATAAAGGCCCTACTAGTGACTAACTCTTTTCATAGTGATGTATGGCAAGCAATGCTATATGAAGTGTTTCTCTTGTATTCCAGTGTAGCAGTCAGGCTTCTGTTTGGAGAAATCATCTAGTTCAGCTGGCAGTGGCAGGTGTTATATTTGAAATATACATATATATTTTACTCCAACTACAGTGGGGCCAATCTTGTTGCCTGAACTTTGTAGTTTCATCAGTAAATAATAATCAGTATCCCTGAACTCACCCAATCTTTAGTATGGCTCTGTTTTGCTAGGTTCTATACTTTAATCACATAGAAGTTTCACCTGTGTTTTCAAAATAAGGAAATATGTAAGAAAAGGAAGAGTTAGTCTCAGTAGTCCTAAACCAATGGGATTTTAGTATTTATGTAATTTGCAGGAGGAAAAATAAAAATCATTTCCTTATTTTAAACAGGAAAAATGGTATCTCCTTGATGAGAATTTAGGTGAGAATTCATTTCCTTCGTTGCATTTACTGTCCTTGTGTAAGTCTGGTATCTATGCCTCAACCCCTGCTGAAAATAAGGGTGTCTGATACCTACATTTTAAAGTAAGACAAATTCATTGCCTCCTCATTTCCACTTCACAAGAGAAAGTTATTTTGAGTTTCTTTTCAAGAATGTGATGCCATATTATCTCTTTGGATAGCTCCAGACTATTATGTCCTTCAATTCAACAGTCAAGCTCAGCCTTGAACAGTTTGTTTCTTAACCATCAGCAAAGCTTATACAAGTGCTGAACTGAAGTGGATTTTTCTCTCTATGAAAATCTGCTGTATTCATCACTATTTTAAAAGTGTAAACACACCTTGGTGTGCGAGGACCTTCACCTGAATGACTCTTTTCTATAGCAAGCAGTGAAAGTATGGTATACTTGAAATAATGGTGTTTAAAGTCTAGAATATTAGCTGCTGTGAAGGCAGACAATGGAAGGATAGTGCCAAGGTAAAATGAGATGTTAGCGTAAGAAAGATGGCTCAGAGCAATGGAAATGTTAGGAGATTCATACTATTCTGCTTGCTTCATGATGTAATACTTCCTTCTTGTACATCATCAGAACTAATTCTGATTGTCAAAAGAAAATGTGTTGCTTAGTAGCTTTGAGATGATTCATGAGTGATGCATGGGCTCAGCTGTTGAGCTTTCTTACCCTTTTCTGGGATAATGTGGGTTTCTTAATTTCAAATGTCTCTGTTATAAAATATTTTATTTTCTCGCTTTGGATGGGAAAGACAGTTGAAAAGAAAAGGCCCAAGTAATTGGACTTTAGTAGTGGGTCTGTCATTGAGTTCATCATAACTCAGGGAAGCCAAAAATACTAAGAGTAGTCTGCTAAAACTAGGGAATTTCAAGTTATTAATCTATAATGGGAGGAAGAAAATGTTTATTATCCAAAAACAATGGAAATGTGCATAGGCTTGGCATAAAAGTAAAGATTTGTGATAGCTGGAAAATGAAAAAAACAATGACTTGTCAATTTTAAAGCATGATAATTAATAGAAAAGCCACTATAAAAATGACAGCTAGTTTCTTGTATTTATCCTGTCAGTGACCTACAACATTTACAAGTTAAGATTTTTTGTGACAGTTGTACAAACTGACATATATATGTATAAAAACTAAGGTATGTTTTTCCTGCTTCATATCTGGATGATGCACAAAGTGAAAAGTGCTTTGTGTCAGTTTTTCCAGTCTGCTGTGGTAGAAAAGTTTTGGTTGCTTGGGTTTTTCTGGTTCTTTTTGTAACCAGGACTTATAAAAGACTATAAAACCTAGAAGGATTCTGTAATCGCTAAAACTGGAAGTCAGAATATAGAGTCAAACAACCAGGTAGAAGGGACTAGAACATGAATTTAAATTAACTCACAGGAGCAAAATACTAACCTAATTGATATATCAATCTAGTTGATACAACCAGTTCTATTTACATCTGTGATTAAATCTGCTAGGGCTCTGTTTTTTGTTTTGGGAGATCATCCATAAAATTTAAAAAAAAGTCAGAAGATTAAAGTGTTAGGAGAGTTGTGACTAAACTCCAAACAATTTTGATATCTGCTTCTTCAGGAGATCTGTAGCCTGAAAGTCTCAAGCTACTTTGTAATCCTCTTCAAATCAGTAATGCTTTTTCCCCCTGTATTGTTCTAGACATTTTTACCACCTTGCATAATATAAGCTGTTCATTTTTGTTCACAGAAACCTTAGATTATAAATAACAATACTCAGCACTTTTACTTTGGAGTAAATTATTGGGGGAGAAAGATTCATAGCAATTTTAATCATGTTGTCAAAACCAGAATAAGCTAATGTATCAAGCTGAGAGGTTTTTCCAGTTTTATGACATAATTACTTGTGTATAAGACCCACATAAAAAAAGCTCTGCAGTAACAATGTTTTTAAAACATTATTAGTACTGTTTGCCTTAGGTAAAATGAGTAATTACCAGCCCATTAAAAACTGACAGGTAACCAGTTACAAGGAAGACGTTGTCAAGTTATTTCAGCTAAGTAAAATCAATCTTTCACTGTTATTCTTAATTAAGGTAATTCCACCTTGGCTCTTATGTAAAGCTCATTTGGAATTCAGAAAAAATAAGCCTTGCAAAAGAAATAATACTGCTATAGTGTCCAGCATTTTTCAGCTGAATAGTTAATAGTTTATGGCCATTCACAATAAGATGTAAAACATCAGATTACAATTGTTTCTGAAAAACTTCCCATTTTATTTAAGCACTATATACGAGCTAGATCTTTTTAGAAGATCTGGCTGCATGAGTAGATTTGTGACTGAGGGCTGCCAAATTCTAAAACTTTCAAAAATCTGATGTCTGAGTGTGGTTGTGTTTCTTTGATTCTGAAAGAGCTAGAGACTGGAAACGAGCTACCATTAGTGCATAACACAGCATCAATGACTTCAGTCCAAATTTCTGAAAGTAGTCACTGATTCCACTTCCAGCTTTCATACTGCCAGACATCTTTCGTGATGAAAATAACATGGCTCCAGAATTTGCTGTGAATGCCTAATGCACGTGTCTTAATGTCTAATTTTCAGCATCTACTAGAACTGTAAACTACTTAAAAATTGAGCTAAATTAATTCATAGCTGGGTTGTTTTAATTATGAAGAAACAGTGTGTCTCTTCCAGTGGAAGCTTATGCTTTAATTCTTGCCCTGAGTGTGTTCAAAATTTGAGATGTGTTTTATAGTGTCTAGGACAATAAAAATTAAACAATGTATCATTTTTTAAATGCTGGAACACTGGACATTGTTAATATAAAATTACTTAAAAACATAAACTTGTGATTTTAATGTAAACAAACTGTTGGCTGCACTCGTGTGAAAGGGCCAGACATCTAATTGGATGGAGCGATGAATTATTTAATAATGGGTAACTGTTTCAAAAGTACACAGCCTGCAGTCAGACGAAGAGAGGTCTGCCAGGGAATTGTGGCACAACAGTTGAATCAAATTTGGAGCTTACTTAAGGTTGTCTATGTATATTGCAGCATCACGGATACAAAAAACTTTCCCTGCTCTGGTATGCAGGGATTTCACAATTTATGGGAATAAGTAGAAAAGCTACATATGCAAACGGAAATATGATTTTACTCTGTTTCTCATGGAAAAAAAGTAGTTACACCAGTGGACTCTAGACTGTAGTTGGAGACTTGGTGAATAACTAGATGTTGGTATAACCAGAAGCACTTTTTGTAGGACAGCAAAGCGACAATGTACATGTGAAAGGTTTAAGCTTGAGTGGATTAACTTTGGGTTTTAATATAAGTTTAGTGATCCTCTTTTACAACATATTAGGTGTATAGACAAAAGCATTTAAATATTTTGGGTTTTGGCAACCATATTGACTTTGTGAGGACTTTTTAATCAGTATGCTACTGTATTATTACTTGCATGTTAAATAATGTAATTATTATAATGTATAGTCCATGAACTTCACAGCAGTTAATTAACAATTTTGGGATTATATAGGAAAGCATTTGCATCTTATTTTCTTTCTTTCTTCCCCCACCCCTTGTGATGCTGATGTGTTTGCTTGTTGCATCATATTCTTTAGTGCTTGCTTTATCCTGTTTTACACAGCACCACCTTCAGTGAATCCATCAGGTCTTCTGTGATGTAATATGTTTCATTCCAAGGAAGGTTTCTCTTCAAAATAATTATATTCATGGATAATTGTTTATTTTCAGAGACTGTTCCATATTGTGTCTGCTCACTCCCTATCTAATTTTATTTTGATGGACTAGAATATCAGCCATGCTGTTCTCATGCCTGAAGTTAATGTATTCGCTAGTTATAATTGCTTCCAATGTGTCCTCACCAATCTTACTCTTCTGGTTACTTAATGAATCTGATTGGATATTCAACACTTTTATTTGGGTTAATTTACTATTCATAGTACAATGATGGATTACTCATTTTGTTACCCAGATTACAACTCTAAATGGAGTTATACATAATCAATGAGAGCACCACAGAATCATTTAGCTAAAAAAATGCCTTCTAGTTATCTTGTAGCAGCAAAGATAGTCACATAAAAACTTTGTGCAGTGCTTCCTGCCCAAAGATGGCTAAATTCATTAGCCTGCTATGAATTGCCATGAAACTCTGCAAATGCTACTTTAAAACACTGTTTTATGAGCCTAAGTGTGCACATGTGTATATAAATTATGTTGAAGGAAACAATAAAATGTAAAACTAAGTGAATGGTAGTAGGGGGTTTATAGAGGGCAGTGGATTGGAGCTTAGAACTCAAACTCGATTCAATACTTTGCTGGATATAAGGACAAAAAAACATAAAACCTTTAGTTTGGATGCACAGAACGAAAGATGCCTCAAGCCTAATATCTCTGTTGTCATTAATGTAATAAGACCCCAAGCTATAGTTGTGCTGATACTTATCTACTAAAAGAATATGTGACTTATTCTATACTAGTCTGTACTGGGTTTCAGAGCAATATGTGAGCACCTTTGTGTGATATAACTACTGTCTTACGAGTGTGTTTTCACATTTCTTGCTATCAGAAAAATCACAGCTTCGTACTTGCAGAAGATGGTAGAATTGTGACATTTGTTTATCTCCATGAATGAATTTTTTTTGACATTGAAGATCTCTAGGTGACTGCAAGATCAGGCTCAAATCAATGTGGCCCAGGCAGTTTTGAATCAAATTTATCTTCTGTGAATTGTACAGATTAGAGTCAAGTGAGGAATGATAGGACAAACTAGTGAGACATGCTAAGCCAGTGGATAAATTCTTGTTGGCTCTGCACTGGGAGCACTGTTGAATTTCAAATTCAAAGAAATTTCAATGTCCAAAAGACTATGAAGTACAAACAAAAATAATCAGAAAATTTTAGTACATGAGAAGACACTGAAAAAAACTGTTCATCTCAAGGTGTGAGATTAACATTTATAGGCTTTCTGCACTTCCAAAAGTGCCTCACGTTTTGAATGTAAGTTCCATTTAAGCCAAGTCTTTCCATGTGATTATTGTAGCCTACCTATGTCACTAATTTCATTTTAATGCTGTTGCTGTTTGAGATGAGATTGAAAAGCTTCTATTCATTCATGACTGGAAAACACAGGAGGTCTCAGTGAGATGAAAATCAGCATCTCCAGTAGACATCCGGTGTCCAGCAGACATCTATTGTTTGATGTGCTGTATCAAACAGGAGCAAAGAGCTGGGTAATTCTGGTAGCTGAAGATAATGCAAAGTGCTACAGAAGCAGCATCGAAGAGTCAAAAAGCATTTGTGCTGTTCACAATTGTGCAGAGAGATAAAGTTCCTTGAAAGTCAATGAGCACTCCAGCAGCCGTGTGTCAAAGTTACCTTGATGAGGGAGGGAATAACATTACTGAATTCAATTTATGAGAAGGGGCCAAATGGGAAGAATAATTTTGTATATACCCTATAAATGAGCTACTTTCTCTTTGGGGAGTAATTATTATCATGGAATGAATTTCACTAAATTTTAAATGAAGTAAATGTTCTATTCTTTATTTCCTCAGTTTTAATTGAAGAAAAATAATTATCTTAAGGAAAGAATTATTATCAAGAATCAACAGACAGACTTTTTCCCACCCAAAGGAAATTCAGGGCAGTCACTATGATACCTAGGCATTATTTCATGTAGTGTGCAAACTAAGTAAACATTTATTGGCCAACAGATTTCTTGTAATGATTTATCAAATTATTGCCATCAAATTTTAGAACTTCTGTTATAGGTTGGATCCATAGTTTCAGTATAATTTTAACTTCCTAGGGCATTTTTTGGTAAGTTAAATTTTCACTGAGTCCAAATAAAATGAATGTTCATTGATAGGATATTTAATTATGCAAAAAATACTACAAATACAGGAAGTTTCAATAGTACTTGCAGCTATAATGTGAGACGCATCTTGCATTCACTCATGTTCCATGTTCTAAAAACATGGGAAAATCAGGCCTCATGTCTAAAGATAGCTTTAGATTTATGATATTCTATTTGTTAATTTTGCATCTTAATTGTGAACACAAACAATATTTAAAGAAGGCAGTAGCTCTACTATATATATGTGGTTATTGGCTTATTGTGATGTTGATGCTTAAAAAGAAACATTTATTATGATATATGTATCACATAAAAATACTAGACAATCATTGTAATTGGGAAAGTGTCTCAAAGGAAAAGAATACTCAATCATTAAAACATCCCTGCCTCTTCCCTCAGGAAACACATTTCAGTCACTTTGGCTGGAGGAATATGCAGAAATTTGAATAGCTAAAGATGGAGTTACAACACCAGAAATGTAAGGAACTCTTTGAAATCAGCAAAAATAATGAAAAGATCTCTCTCTGTAAACACAGTGCCAATCAATATTTCCTGGCTTCAAACTCCTGTACATGAAGTATTGATTATATGCATTTCTCCTAAAAACAAGGGATAGAAAATGGAAGAAATAAGCATTTATATTTCAATATCAACTTTAAAAATCGTGGGACAAAGAAGCTCTAAGGGAAGCCATCTTTTAATCAATAAATCTGAATAAATAATTATAGTTCTTGAATGCTCATTGCATCAGCATGAGATTAAAAAACTGCATAGATTCTTTCAAATAATTTTTAAATGTTAGCAGGAAAACACTAAACAGGAAATGAGTATATTTGTTTAATGACTACCAAACCCTATCTTGGCTATTGTGTACACAGACATTAGATTTCCTGAATTCCCGCATTCTGTAAATATCAGAGCATTTGTACTTGCCTTGTAGAACAGCAGTGTTTCCTCCTACTGATTCAGAAGATCAAACCAGATGATCGCTATGGTTCCTTTGCTCCTAGGACCAGTGACAATATGAACTAATAATTGGTAGAGACATCACTGTGGAATTGAGAATTTTTTAAAAGCTTTTTAAAAGATGCATAAATTTAGCATTGAACAGATGTTCTAAAAATTAAAAAATGCCCTCATTAATCCCTGCTTTGTAATGGCCCCTTTCATTCTTGCAAGAGTTCATGCATTTAATTTATTCTCCAATTTCATCAATTTTCTTCAAAGATGCATTTCTTTAATTAAAATAGTTATTATAGCTGTCACTGATGCAGCATCATCTTTAAGTTCCTCTCGGGTAGCATTTACAGCCGAGCAAACACTGGAAGTATGACTATTGTCTGTTTGGCGTTTGAAATCTTGTAGCTTTGTATCTCGGACTGTTTCAGTGCCTTTACAGGTGATCCTATGGAGAAAAAAATGCTCAAAGGAAGTCTTTCATTGCTACAGTTCCTATTAGGTGTCATAGTTTTACCTGCCAGTTTGGTGAGTGGAAACAACAATTTGATAAATGGGTGGAGACATAGTAGAAGCCAATGGGGGAAGTAGCAGCAGAGCTAGGGAAGTCCCAGAATTCATGTGTTCTATGCTGACCTGATATCAGGTCCTAGTTATTTAGCAATAAAATAAACTAAGATTGTTTACGTCAAGTTTCCAGCTTGTGGAATCCGATTCTCTTCTTGTGATGTAAATTAGGAATAAATGGGGAGTAACACCATAGTAGCCACAAATAAAGTAAGTTAATGGCTGCATAATTTGGTCACACTAGCATTTTGCTCTCTGAATCCAGTGCAAATGCAATCGTTACTGAGAACTGAATCAGGCCATGGAATCATCATAATTCATAAAAATCTGAAAGACACAGGATTTGAACCAGACAGTAAAGGGAAACAAGTATAGTTTGGAATACCTTTTCCCACCCCTGGAGACTATTTTGAAAGAGGGTGTAGAAAAGGTCTCACAAAAATCTCTAGCACGCCAGGATTTAATCAAAATCAAGGAGCAATATAAAAGTAAGAAAAAGTCAGAAATTATATGTGAAAGAACAGTAGTAAATTCTGAAACAAATCCTGGAAAACTAGAGGGGTTTGATGCAGGTAGTCATTAATCTGAAAGACAGAACATGTCAAAATAAAGGGAGTGTCGTGCAAGAAGAATCACTGCAGCATGAAAAGTTTCTTGGATTTTTCAAACTTAAATGGATTTATGGTAAATGATGCACAAACTTACCTTTAGTTGCTTTTTTCGTTCTTCAAATATATTTTAAACTGTCAGATTTTGAAATATTCTGTTGACTGGTATTCTCAATTTCAAGAAATCTGGTTAAAAAAAAGAAATGGGATCAAAATTCTTGCTCTATGTAGGAAGTAATAGAAGAGCTGCCTTTGTAATTATGTGTGCTTCACTTTTAGTGCTCAAAGGAAAGCATTTATATTGCTTACAGATGCAACTTGTAAAATCACTGACTTGTTAGAATATAATAGCCAGAGAAATGAAGAAAAACCATGTGCAGAACTTTCAACTTTCACTGTCCTTGGCATTTGTTGTACTTTAGCCGCCAGTCAGCAACCATGCACCGCACAGCCACTCACTCTCTGCACCGCCTGAGGGGATGGGGAGAGAATCTGATGAGCAAATGTTAAGAAAACTTGTGGACTGAGATAAGAACAGTTTAATAATTGGAATAAAATAATGAGGATAATAAATTGTCATTAAAAGGAAAACGAGAGAGAGAGAAAAAAGAAAAACAGGGGAAAAAACAAGTCATGCAGCCACTTGCAACCTGCTGGCTGATATCCAGCCCATCTCTGAGCAGCAATCACTGTCCCCTGGGCAACCCCTTCCCAGTTTATACACTGAGCGTGATGTCATATGGTCTGAAATAGCTCTTGGGCCAGTTGGGGTTAGCTGTCCTGGCTGTGTCCCCTCCCGGCTTCTTTTGCCCCTGGCAGAGCAGGGGAAGCTGAAATTGTCCTTGACTAGTATAGGCACTGCTCAGCAAAAACTAAACATCAGACTGGTATCACCATTCTTCTAGTACTAAATCCAAACCACAGCACTATGCCAGCTGGTAGGAAGAAAGTTAACTCTATCCCAGCCCAAACCGGACAGCGCTCAACCTGCTGTGTGTTTGGCAAAGCCCAGGGGCTTACTGCTGATCACTTAGACGTTGTCCCTAAGGCATAACTGTGCAAGGGGACATTTTACCTGTTTGCTATTTTATGTGCTAGCAGCCAATCTGGCATAGGTTTTGGGTGTTTGGGGTTTTTTCTTTAGCTTCTAACCTTGGGGATAGTGAATTTTGGTTCAGAAAGAAGCAGTAAGCACAGAATGGTAAGTGACTTAAAGGGGACATAATTTTAAAAAGATGTAAAGATATCAAGTCTGGTAGATTTGAGGATCTTGGTCTTTTGCAACAACATGCCTGAAAAGCAATAAATACAGTAGTTTTCAGTTTTATTGGTGTCTTTCTTTCCGTTCTGAGATCGACCCTTTTTTTGGAGAGGCATAGGAGCATATAGATGTTCTGAATTGCCTCCCAGACACCCTCCACACAAGTTCTCATCACATTTGTTTGTATCAGTAAGGGTTTGAATGTCTTCTGTGAAGCATAATTTTACTCAAATATATGAATTACGTACATGCTTCTGAATTTCAAGATGAGAGCCCAAATAAGTAGGGTTCTGCTAGCACAGTGGCTACTAATTCTACTTAGTAATCTGAAAAAGAAACACTGATACTGTTTTGTCTAATACATTTAAAAAATCTGAAACTCAAATTAGTGGGATTTGGCAACCTTAAAAAAGAAACAGCACCTGATTAACTGATGAGGAAATAAACAGCAACGATATAATGTGACCTTTAAAGAGCAGCTCATGAAAATCTTTTAAAACATTTGGAAACATTTCTACTCAGAGTATATGTCAAGGATATGCTGTCTGTTGACTTTCTCCTCATTCTCTATTGCTACTTATCTGACACCACGTTATTTGGGTTTTGTACTATGAATTCACTCTAATTCCAATGTTTCACAGGCTACGTAACAAAACACGGACTGGGATTACAACTACAGTCTTACCAACAAAACCCTCATATGAGAGAGACTGGTATTCTTGTTACTTTGAATGGAAACTATTGATGTGATTATTTACCTCATGAAATATGCAGTTTTTACTTTGATCTATAAATTACTTTTATAGTGTAAGCAGACCAATTAATGGATAGGTCAATGAGCACTGTAGAATCTGTTTTTCATGACATTGTTGCAGTTACGAATAAACAGTAACATTATCTCTTTCATTGACATTCCTTACACTTTCATTACCTTATATATTTGCTCAATTGATATACATGTCCATTACTCTGCTCCTGGTTTGTTTCTCTGAACTGGTGCTGACAGTATGCTGGAAGTCAATACTTTCCCATCAGAACTCAAGAAACACCAAAAACTTTAGGAATAATTTAAAGGCCTCCAAAGGTGCAGCCACCTGTGTTCCTTTTCCTTCTCTTTGTTCACACAGAAGCAGTTGACTCTCAAAAGAACATGACCCAGATCTGAAATGCAGACAGGTTCTTCCCCTAATTTGCATCTAAGTATAAAATATTTGAATATGAAATTTAATTCAATACAAAGGTAAACCTGGAAGTGGTAGTTACTATGTCACAGATGACCTTTCTGATTTTATTTTTTCTATTCCGGAAAGGGATCCAAGAGCTCATTATCTCCCTGGATGTTGGGTTTTTTTCTCCCCCAGAAAAGCACCCTGCATGTGGCCAGTACAAAGAGAATTGTTTATGGTTTCCTGAGTGAATGCCAAGAAAAAGAACCCGAAAACTAAGACAAAACCCTTCTTGAATTTGCTACTGACAGTCTGTCATGCACAAGCATAAAAATCCTAAAAATTCAGTTTATATATTTCCTTTAAAACTATTTGGAAAACTGAGTGGGAACTAGTCTTTGAAGAGACTATAATCTGGGATGAAAGCATAAGAGGAGACAGAAACTTTTTTATTCCTTTTGTTTTCTCTTAGAAATTAAATGGGACAAATCATCACAGCACTATTCTCTCAAACGCAATTGAACATCTGCCACAGGATAAGGGTTGTCAGGTTTTATGCCTCTGTCTGTACAACTTTCACACCATGATCTCTACGTTTCCCTGACAGTTACCATTCATAAGAGGATGTTACCTCAGGTAGCCATCTTTCTCTTTTGTCCATCTCCTATTATCCAGCCTTCCTAGCTTCTTTCCTATTTCTGTCTTTTGTAGATCCTAGATATTTCAAGACCTTTTGTTTTGACCTTATTGATAAAAACAAAAGTGAAATTCCCCCGTATATATTTTTAAAGTTTCTTCCAGTGTTTCTTGGATTTTTTTTGTCTTTTACTTTTGCTTTCACAAGGAAACTGAGCTTATACTGTCAGTGGTGACTGTCCAGTTACCCATCTCCATCTGTCAGGGTTCCCCGTCAAAACTTCTGAGCCATTTACTAGTTACTACCAAAGTAGATGTACAGATATTGTAAAAAGAAACATTAACTTCATCCTTTCATTTTAGCCGGTAAAATGCACACGCTCACCAGACCATGAGCATGCCTGTAGCTCAGAGCTATATATTACTTAGAATATTATATGTAAAAATGAAGACATGTACCACATCATAGTTATCATACATGACGTGTTATTGAAGTGAGAGCATCCATAAGCAAAAGTTATACCCAGTAGACATGTTAAGTGTAGTGAGTGCTATTCAGCTAAGCAGCCATTGTTTAATCACATTCTCAGCATATCAATGTACAGTGGCTAAAATACTTTGCAAGAAAAGGAAATTTGGTGGTATCTGTCACAACATTCCCCAAAAGATTACTACAGGAAATGCTACTCCCTGGAATAAGGCAGATAATTTAGATATCTAGAACAAGCCTGCTACAGGTACAAGGTACAAATATTATTCTGCTGCTTCTGTGTTTAATCAAAACACGTTAATTTAAAATATGCATTTCGATCCCAGTCAGTTCATATTGTATATATGTATTGGTAAAATAAATATAGGTCTAGTATTGTTTAATAAAAGAATAACAAAACGATTCCTGACATAATCACCTTTAAGCTTACCCCTGACCTCATATATTCTAATTATGTATAAGAGCTTGCAGATCTCCTGCGCAAAAAGGAGCCCTTCATTACCTGTAATTCCTATTTTATAACTTTTTTGTTTGATCTGTTCCAGGATTCATTCTGAAGAAATTCAACAGACTAAATTATCATTCTCCCCGACCATTTGACTGTAGCTTTGAATATATAATGCATCCACCCATGCATATTATTTATGAAAGATTGATTGTTCTTTCATCTCAATATCCCTTTTTGCCAAGAGAATTTCAGATTTAACACTTTCCTTCCTAGATTAGCTGTCCAAACGTGCGACTGCATCACACATGGGCATATCAAAGCAAGCTTCAAGCTCATCTGGGTATGTCAGTGTGAGTTGCAGTTACGCTTTTGACTCATTGTAGGCTACTGGATATGAAGGTGAATGGACTTCTTTGTTCTAATCAATGCCCTGATTGAAGAAGCACGGGCTCTTAAAGCTGGATCAACACAGAATTTTAAATTAAACCTTTGGCTCTTATTTACTGCTTTGCTGCACCAGTTTTAAACCAGTAAGTGCAGTAGTACTGAGCTGAAACTATCAAGGGAATCGAGGAAAATGGGGATAAACGTGAACTGAAGGTATATAGTTAGAAGGCATTAGGGTTTCACTGGTTTTGCTGTTAGTAAAAAAAGAATGAAAATAAAGACATTTGAGTTTGTAAAATTCTGCATTTACTTTTACCTCCAGGTTTTAATAAACCTGAGAGATCTGTGTTTCTTAGGGACAGATGTCTTCATTCCCACTTATACCAAACTGATGTCATTTGACAAATTTCATACCAGACAGAGTAAGATGGTGTCTCCCTATGAAACAATGGTGAGAAGTTCTGCCTTGTGAATGCATTGTCTATCTTTAGACTTTTCTCAGGCTGGTCTCCCAGGAAAGGGTAAATTAAGCATGCTCTCTATAGGTAAAACTTTTCTAACATGCATGTGCACGCACAGTTCTCAGCAGCTCAGATATAATTTCTGTTACTTTCTTAGAGTACTACACCAGTTACTGATTGTGGATGCATATAAAGAATGGAAAGTTAGGATGGTAGAGAAACCAAGGAGCACATTATAGCTATTAATTAAATAGCTGCATCAACCAGAAAAATCTTCATTGTGACTGCAAACTTTTCAAAGTCCTTTCTTTTGTCCACTCTGAAGCCTTTTTTCAGTTTGGATTCAGCTTCAGCTATTTTTTATGTAAAAGCAAGTCTTATCTAAAAGCCAACTTAGTGACAATGAGGTGGGTTACATGAAAAATATGGATTGTTATGTGTGTCATCTACTGTCCCATAGTGTCAAGTACACTTATTTGTGAGGTTTGGGGGTTTTGTAGGTACATTTTGTGTTTTTCTTCCTGTTTGTTCATTTTTTTAGAAACTACTTTTTACCGCTAAACTGTCAAGCTTGACTGGAAAATAGATTGTCAAGGAATACTTAATCCTGTAATTTGGGTGTTAATGTCTAAGGTACCATTCAGAACATGACTACTGATTTTTAAAATATACCTATTTTTCCTTTTAGGTATTCCTTCATAAGTATTTTGTCAGTGATGAGCTTTACAAAACATGCATCTGTTTTAATTTTTATTACTTTTCTAATGGTCAGTTATTTTCACTCCCTTTTTAACTTTTATTTCCAGTAAACTTATAATTATTTGTTCATACTTTTTGTAGAAAGTCTGCCTCAAGTTACCAGGCAAATTGGATTTTTTTTCTAAGCCCAATGTGAAAAAAACAACAAAAAAAGATGGGATTCCTACATGATTGCTTTTAAAATATAAATAGTATAAATGTCATAAGGAAACATATTTTGCAAATTTTGGATTAAAGCTGTGATTTAAGGAAATGGAATCAAAATATTTTCATACTAAGCTTTTACGGAGGGAGTATGTTCTTTTGGTCAAAATATCTCTTGATACAAAGCTGAAAGGCTGCTGCAGGTTTTGGTTAAAAATTAATCAAAAAGTTTCACTTAAACTTGGTTTTGCATTTTATGATAAAGACATGTTGTCAACTTGTCCAATAAGGTTATCATTTGAAATGTGCTGCCTAAGTAATAAGTAGAGTAGAAATTATTCAGTCATCACCCTTTCAAGGACTGCATGATTCCCACTGGCATTTTGGAAGATGACACATGCACACCAAGGCCCTAATTCAGTAAAGATATCACATTCTCAAGTTTATACATTAGAACAGCCACAGTAACTACCATGGGACTACACTGGAAATAAGCTGTGTTTGCTAGCTGCTTTCCTGCAAGATGTTGTATTAAAAGTTGCTACCATAAAAGCTCTCTGTATGCCTTAATTCCTGCTGATTCTAAGGGCCATCTTCTTATCAATAAAAGAGATAGAAAGACAATTCAGCTTGGTAGTCTGCACGCTCACTTGGAATTCAAAGAAACTGATTTTTCTTTCCAAACCTGCCAAGTATTTACTCGTTGACCTTAGTTACTGACTGTGCCTCAGTTTCCTCGTCTTTAAAACTACTCATGACACCCCTCATACAAAACCTCGGAGAGAACCATCTGCAATAAACATAGGTCTTTCATTGTTTTTCAGCAGTAAATAGGTCTGGAACATCTGTAATATTAATAGCTTCTGTCACAGTGAATGCAACAGTATTACACAGTAAGGGTATGCATTTACCTTTCGTATTTAAATTGCACCAGAATATGTGTAGCCCTGGTGAATATATTGTCCACTAGTAATATTGGTTTAGTTCTAACTTTGTATAGCTGTGGTAGAAAAACCTTTCAATGCTTTTATTTTTGATATTTTGTGTCACTTGGTTTACTTATTCCATCAGTCTAGAAGGATTTGTCCCATGTCTCTGTCCAAACATCTTTGCTTATTTTGGTTAATTAGATTTGGGAGGGGAGTGGGCAGAGAGGAAGAAATGGTTTAAATTTTTTTAAGGATTCTGCCCCAATGAAATTCTTAAAGCTTTTTCCAAGAACAAGAAAATTCCTTTCTTTTTTCTCCATGCAATGCAGTTCTGCAATCATGTGAAGGAAAGTTTTCTGTATGAGGTTTACAGTGTAAACCATTGGAAGTCAGTCCCTTCATTAATAATACCTCTACATGACTTAAACTGATTCACCTGAGTTAAACTTAGCTGAAGTGGTTTGAGGCTGGAGGCTACTGTTCTGCCATCACACAGAGATCATGAATTGCAGTATTTGACATTGCTGGCTTCAACAAATACAGTTGATGCTCAGACATAAGCTTTTGGCTGGCTATACTGTTCCCATCTGTTTCCATGGCATCTTTCCTGCTCACAAGTTGATATGCCAGTTCTAATAGGGCAGAAATGCCAAGTGTAGATTAGTTTGGATAGGTGGACTCATTTGTGCTATAAAACCCCACCTTATGCAAGAATTGCCCACTCTAGAATCTTAACGTCATGCATGCACTGTGCTTTTTTCCATTAGGTCTTGCTAGTTACTCTCTACAGTACCTTTTATTCCCAAAGGCTGCTCACTCAAAACTCTGAATTCAAGGATGCCTCCTGGCATTAGTCTGCCTCCATAAGCATATCCTACTGGAGACGGCTCCAGTGAATTATTTCATTGGTTTTCAGAACCAAAGAATAATGCTGTGGTTGATTACCATATCACATCCTGTTAGTTCTCATTATACCACACTACTACTCTTACTACGTGATCATTGTCCTCGTTGTTAAATAAATATTGCACAACTATGCATTTAGTTATGCAAAGAGTAATATTTTAAGTAATTCTGTAAGTAAGGGCTTTCTTTTCATGTTTGTAAGTAAATTGATGTCATTGTTCTAAGGTCCTGAAGCCATTCTAATAGATCCTGAAGCTCTTAAGGTTAAAAAGTTCCCTTCTTTCAAAAGATACCATTTAAATTATTTATCTGTTACTCTTTTAATATACATGTCTTTTTGAACTTATCTTTCAGGGGAAAAGGCAGTTAACAATGAGAAAATGTGTATTTGCAGTCTTAGGCTCCTTTGTTTTCTCTAAAGTACTTTCTATTCTATCCATCCTTTTGGCAAAGCCTGAAAAATTTGTCATTTTGGGTCCACTAAAACTGAAGTTTGTCAGGATGATATTAGATAGCCATGCTAAAGAAACATAGCTCAAATTCCCATGTGGGTCTGCTCTGTAGATATATTTTGAAGCTGCTTGGAAGGTCTTCTGCCACCTTGGTAGCACTTGTGCAGCCTTCAGTAGTGTTTTAACTATGATAATGAAACTGAGTAATTTTAAAAAAGGAAAGAAAAAAGTCTGGCTAGAGAAATTGTTGTATATAAACTGCTCCATGGAAAGTGAACTATGTACTGGTATATCAAGAAGGGAGCCAGGCAGTTGCTCAGGATAGAATAGTTTCCAGTAGCTCAGTATCTCTGCATCCCACTTTATTAATGTTTCTCTGTCTCTAGCTTTTATTTTTCTACAGATATTTTTTAAATTACATGTTCTTTATCCTGTCTTTTCAAAATTAGTGAGTGAATAATTATTAATTGTAAATTAGTATGCCTGAAGATCAGCACAACAATTTCTCAGGACTGAACTAAACCCAAGGCTTCCCCATAAACATTCCTGGAGATTTCCAGTTTTGCACCACAGTTTTCAGCAAGGAGACGTGCAGATTATACCCTTTAAAAACCCTGTCTCTCTGTTAGACTTGTGTGCACATGAAGAAAATGAGCACTCTCCCAAGATACTGCATGTGCATCAAGGGTTAACAGAGATTATGAGCCAAGACCAGGACAGACTCCAATATTCCTTTCCAGCTTTACAAGTAAAAATAGACCAGCAAACTGTTAGTCTCAAGAACATGTTATTGCTTAGTCCCTGTTTATACAACATAGGTTGATCAGCTAATCAACCTATATAAAACCAAGTATCTTAACTGAATAACATACAAGATTGCAGAGTACATTGTTCTATTACGGAACTTTACGGATGTGAAAGACAATTCCTATCCAGTCATGACTGCTTTGGAAATTTGTAGCAGGTGTTGGCCCTGAGTTTGGTGGGCAATTTTTAGTTTTATAACCTTTCTTAGGAGCATTGAGGAAAGGGGACTGAGGTGAAATAAATGGGGAGAATGGATTTGCTGGTTTTCTCAGACACATAGGCAATGACAGATCTCAGTCCTGTCGCTCTTCTGGCTTTTTTTCAAAATATTATTCATCTGAAGTGTACAGTAGTCTGAACCAATATTTGATCAGTTGCAAAGACAGATGAAGACCAAAAGAAGCCTAGTTAACTTCAAAAATCTGAACCTCTAAAGCTAAGTGTCAATTAACAATATGTAGGAATAAGTAATTAATTGAGAAATGTTGAGAAGCTGTGTTGCACACAGCTTTCTTCTGAGGTATAAACCATGCACAAGCTAGCTGACAAGTATCTCCTCTTCTGAGTTTTGTTGTCAGATGTCATGCAGGAATTTACTGATATGTCGTATACTCATTCATATATAACTAATATGCTTGCTGGGAGGAACTGTGAATGATGAACAGAAAACAGAATGTCAAGTACTGCATTTCTTTAATAAAACTTCTCATATGCCACATAGCAGAGCACCAAGTGCTGAAGAAGTCCTGTTGCTCTTTCAGTGACAGATTGTGTGATTTGCTATTAATTTTTATGCAAACTGTGACATTACAGGTTTTTTAGATACTAAGTTCTTTTAAAAAAATTCTATTATAATAATTTATTATAATTTAATAAATTATTTTAATTGTTAATTATGGCAAGTAAGGAATGGCTCTCAGAATTCCATCTGAGCACCGCATGCACAGTAGAGTGTAGTAAAAAACAGCTAATGTACAAAATGTTCAATTACATTCCTGTATTATCCTTTAAATAATACCAAATTAAGAAATATACATTAATAGCTCTTGTGCTATGTATCTCCCAAGCAAAACATGTTTAGTCACAGCAGAGCACAACAAACTGCAAAAACCAACTCCAACTTTTAACAAGTACAGCAAAGGAGGGGGCATGGTGCAGATTGGATAAACTAAGACCGAGAACAAATGAATCACATCACGACCCACAACTGTTTAACAGATATAAATTCCTTAATATTCTCTGTGATTATCTCAAGCCCTTCAGTGCCCCACGTTGGCTCCAAAAAGGACTGTCATGGTTTAACTCGGCTGGCAACTAAGCACCACTCAGTCGCTCGCTCACTCCCCCCCCCCCTCAGTGGGATGGGGGAGAAAAACGGGAAGGAAAAAAAAAAAGTTTAGAGCCGAGGGCTGAGATAAAGACAGTTTAATAAGAGTAAATAATAATAATAGTAATAATGAGAATGGTAAGAGAATATACAGAATATACAAAACGAATGATGCACAATGCAATTGCTCACCACCTGCCGACCGATGCCCAGCCCGTTCCAAGCCGCGATCACTCCCCAAGCCCCAAGAAGTTCCCGAGCAGTGATCACTCTCCCCGCGACTGACTGACTGACTGACTCCCCGAGCATGACGTTATATGGTATGGAATAGCTCTTTGGTCATTTTGGGT
>BOSO01004743.1:0-30285 GCA_018403395.1 Gorsachius goisagi
TGTCCAGGTCCCGCTGAATGGCTGCACAGCCTTCCAGCACGTCAGCCACTCATAATGGCTTGGGTTTTTTGAAAGCTCAGAGAAATCCCTGTGAAGTCCTGTGTCTGGACGCAGCATTTCATGAGCATGTAAGCTGATGACTGAGGAGCCTGCAAAGAGAGACGGAGTTTGTTGAAGGGAGAAAGTTGGGAAGAAGGATGATGGATGAGGTTCTTGGAGGATGAAGGGAAGTTTAACTGTTGAGTTTATCCTTTCTGGGCTTCCCTATCAAGCCCTCCAGAAGACAACACTTTAGAAGCTCAAGCTTTCTTCTGTCCTACGAAAATACTTGATATTTTAAAAAAAGTTCTAATTTCACGCTGGTATGAGGTGGAAACTGAAAAATTAACTCATTGTAAAAGCTTAAAATCTCACAGTGAGAAAACCTGATGGATCTATGGGAGAGAGTTTCAGGCCCATCCTAGCTGGTCTAACACAAATCAGACCTTTCCACTTGGGTCTTCCTTTTTCCAGTGACAGCCATAACCACCAGACCATCTCTCCCTATTGCTGCAGAGCTGGCCCATTTTTACAGCATCCCAGCAAAATGGGCTGTCTGGAGCACCACGGTCCTTCTCAGGAATCCCCCTGAGATGTAGGAAACTAACCTCCAGAGATGTCGTCTGATTTAGGCATGTGGTTTTCCCTGTCTACTGGGGGGGATGCTTTAATCGATGTGCTGGTTGGACACATTTTAGATCATGTCTGCCTTTCTGTCTCTATCTTGTTTTAAGGAAAAAAAAATATTTTCTGGAATTGGAAAATATTTTTTAACAATTTTTGTAGAAACTGGCATGTGCACGTTAAAAAGCCTTGATGTCAACAAATCATTGTTTTCTTAAAAAGTGATTTTTCTATGTGTATAATCAACCTATCTTTTATTATTAATAATACTTTAAGGTATAAGTATCTGTCTGCTTACAGGGCAGTCCATGGGCAGCTAAGAATGCCTCTGACCTGCAATTCATGGTAGGCCAGGTTTGAACAAATGCCTTAGAGATGAAAGGCTAAGTGCTCAGTTACTAATTTCTTAAACCTTACAGTTAGCTTTATAATCAGTTTGCTTTATAATGCCATCAAATAGAAGCATGTCATCATCATTATTAAATGCACTAATATTATTAAAATACTATTAATTTCTTATAAACCATAATACCAGTTGATTCAGTTTAGAAAAAAATTACAAATTAACATGCTCATTTTTCTGCTTTTTCCTTATCACATAGCAAAAAATATTGTTAGTATTCTCCAGATTGTGTAACGAGTAAATTTGATGGTAAATAATTAATCTTCCCCCCCCCCCCCCCCCCGAAAAGCACAGATTCATCATCAATGCATTATACTATCTTAGTGTTTACCTTCTGAGATGTGCTGCACCCAGAAGTGCTGGGTGAATGCCAGGCTGGAGGAATTCTGCTCTTTCCCTGCAAGGGAGGGACTGCATGGTGGACAGGGCAGTGTTACTCCCATTGTCCACCCGATAAATCAAAGCTACTGCCTGTGCTGATCAATGCTAGGGGTGCTATGATGCCACCTGCACTTGGCTGCACCTCATGAGTGCTGTGCCTTAGATCTGTATTTGCACCTGTGATAAACGTAGGTGGTCACTGAAATCCAGGTATAGAGAAGAAAGAATTAATGTAAGTAACAAATGATTTTAAATTTTTTTTAATTGCGCATTCAGACACAATATTAATAATTTCTAAGTACCCACAAGGGAATTTAAAATTTCTCCTAAGTACAGTGAAGGAAAAAACCCTTCAATGCCCTTATTACATACGCTGAAGTGCTGTTAGTGTGACATTCAACCAAGCAAATGAGAGTGGCTTTAAAAGGAATATTTCATTTTACTTCATTTGCAATGAAAAACGGGGAGTGAGGGTAAAATAAATAGGACTAGAACACAAATGGGAAGATCTGGTTCATATTGTGGCATAGAAAAACATAAATTCTTTCTGAGATACTGAAGAAGCTTTGCAGATAAAGATGCTGGAAGGGAACCGTTCCTGCTCCAGTTTGACTATTTTGTGTAAGTTTTAGCCTGAAGTTGAAAAGTCTGGTACATTCGAGAAAGGAACAGGGCTTGTGCCTCTGTAATGCAAAATAGAAGTGGGCTGTTCATCATTAGCCTCAGAAGAAGTATATTTTAATGGTAGGCTGATTTTTCTGTATATTATATAAAGTCCCTTTTTCCAAGAATTAGAAATGGGAAAATGTTCCGTTAAATGAGACACTGAAATATTTAACCCATTTTCAGAGAAGAACAAACACTTAAAATAAAAAAAAGTTTTTAAAAAATAATCTGCAGAAAAATCAGTAGCTGTCATGCCTTAGATTTAAAGTTGTCCCTTTAAGGTGACCAATGATCTCTGGAAATTGAAGCATGGAGGAGTTATGATTATTAAAATGTTTATTGTTAAGCACAATATGACGGTATTTAATTGCTGTGTACTGATGGATATGCTGTGATACACACAAGGTTGTTTTCTGCCTCGAAGGGTAGAAGTCTGGAGCAGGAAATCTGAGCAGTCATTTAAATAATTTATCCAAACCACCCCAGCAAGCTGCTGGGGAGCCGAAGGAGCCAGGTTTCCCACTGGGGAGTATATTCATGGGCACAGGGGACATGGTGCTGCCTAAACCCCAGCAGCTGCATTTCTCCCCATCTAATGCCTTTTCATCAGAAGATGGCAGCAAAATCTTATGAACCATAACATTTGCTATCTTGCCTTTCTGTCATTAGGATAGCAGGGGGTCTGCTGGAGCCTGCTTTGACCTGACTTCCTTCTTCAGCCACCCCAGACAAAGCATTATTAGATCCTTATTCCATAAGTATCAAATGCAGTGGGCTGCATCCTCTTCCTTCTTTCATTTTACAGGACAGCTGTTATAAAGATCCTTTAACAGGGGCTCTCTTCAGACTGCCTAGCAAAAGCAGACTCCAGAAGTGTCATTAACCCAGCGGGGAGCATGCAGGACCCCTGTTGCACCACAGTGCTGATGGGTTGATCTCACCCAACCGGGGGAAGTTATGGAGCTGGCAGGGTCCCACTCAGGAGACCCTGGCCATGGTCGGGGCAGCTTTGTCCTTGTGGCATCATGAAGTTGATGTCTTCAGACAAGGCCTGATTCAGGCTTCTGTCCTTCAGTTGGACCAACTCTGCTTTGGATGGTCTGCCTTTGGAGGGACCACTCAGGACGGACCATTCCTTGGCTGGTCCTTCCAAGCCCTCTGAGTGTGGGTTTGTGGTTGGCCACCTGTGGGTGTCTGACTGTTCGTGCCCTTGGCACAATGAGCCAAAGTGAGTGCTGAGCTTCGTGCTAAGGCGTCAGGAGCCAAAACTCGGTTTTCTACATACCACACTGGCTCTGGCCTCTGCTTTCCAGCCATCACGCTATTTTGGTTAAATACTTAACATTGTGGTTTGGCATCTTCATGTGTATTTCCTCAATGTAGAGTACTTGAACGCTGCAAGGACTCTACTGTTGTGATGTGGATTCAGCTGGAGTAAGCACCAAACATTTGCTGGTTGCTTTAATCTCTTTAATCTATTCTTGGCTCATAGTTGCTTTTTGGGAACTGAGTGCTTATGTTAGAGCTAAGGCTTTCCTGGAGGGGTTTGGCTGAATACTCATGTCCATCTTTCTATAGAAAGAACATAACAAGAGGCACCATTCATTTCTCCTCCTACAGGAAAAACCAGCTGCACAGCCCTTACGTCTGCTCATGCTCCACAGAAGTGACATATGTTGACTTTTAATATATTTTAATAGGAAATAATAATTGTGTACACTAATGCCTAACAGTATCTTAAAAATAATTATGTGATTCATACAGGAGTCATGATTTGATCTTAAAATTGCATAATTTTTTTAACCCATAATGCTTTTATATTAACTTCAAAAATAAGCATTGCATTTCTATATAGCATTCTGGGTATTTTCTCTCTAAAGAAGCATTTGTAATTTGTGATCTGTAATTAGAACCCAATTTAATAATTACATGCCCTGCAAAGAAACGTTTCTTGAGTGAGGCTTTGTTCTTATGCAGCTGCTGGAAACACAAAAATGTGGATTATAAGAAATAGTTCAGATGAGAATGAACTGGTGAGTGCAAAGTGATCAGAATTGCTGAACGAAGAGTATAGTTTGTCATATGGCCTTTGCAAAATATATGGCATCTAAAGAAGTGTATAAGCATGCATAGCATAAATCACTTTGGATGCAAAAAGATTCTTTTCTGTGACTGATTAATGACATATTTTTATATGAAAATTAGCAAGTCGAAGACATGCATGGTTTCTCTTCCCTCTAGGAAATGCCAACACAAGAAAAACCTTAGAACTAAAAATTCTGAAACAGTTTTTCTACTGTTTCCTTCCTATGCTCAAAAGGATGCAGAAAACCTTTATCAACTGTATTATTAAAGTAAGTTAATTCAGAATCGTTTGAGCCTTAAACAGGATTAATTTGAGACTGACCTGATGATGGGTTAAAATTCTTCCCTCAGCTATAAAGTTTAGCTAAAGAATCATATAGTCATTTTATTAACTTCTTCCAGGCATTATGGTACTTTGGAAATTACTTAATTTGTCGAAATTCATGGCAAAGGGTTTTGTGTGTGGTTTTTTTTTTTAAAATGCCTGCATTGAGATGTATATAATACAGATACATATTTCTAGATTGCAGGATATAGCGTATATGAATTGATTGTATAAAAAGGCCTATTTCTTGGTAAGATTTTCAGAGAATGCTGTGAAGTTTTAAATTTATGGAAATGGACAAAAAGTGTGCTGCTGACTTGATTCAGTGTCTCTGTACATGCATTCTTCCCCTGCTATGTTATACTGCTGATAAAAGTGTTAAAAAAGGGATGGCATTGAACCCAGGTGATTAATAAAGAGCAAATAATTTCTTTTAGAAAATTTAGCTGTTCTAGTTTTTCACTGAATGGTAATTGATTTCCTCTAAGAATAATTTCTCAGTGCCGTTCATCATTTCAACTGAGATGCCTTAGCATGGCAAGTCACCATGTAGGTCCTCTGAGCTGCAGGAGGTGTGGTCAGAGATGGATCAAGTGGTCAGAGATGGACCACGGGGCAGCTGGCAGAGGTCAATGCAGATGTGTTTGCAGCTGCAGAGCCCAGCAGGACATGTCTCCATGTGCACCAGGGTAAGAAAGCCGTTTAGTTGTGGTTATCCGAGACTGCTGTATGCTGAGACAAGTGCGCAGGAAACTCAGTTTAAGGACTAGTGCTTAAATGTGATTTAAAATATTAATGCAACCTAATTTTCAGGCAGCAGGCCTTTCTTGAGCGAAACAGATTTGTACTCACTGGGGAGAAGAGGAGTCTCAGTTTGGATTTGGAAGAATATGACAATGTTGAGAAGATTGATCTCACCGAGTCAAGTTCAGGATCTCAGCAGTTTTCTTCTGTCCTTTCTTCTTCAGATTTTAGAAAAGGAGATGTGCAGGGAGGGCAGTCAGGTTTGTTTCCTTGCATAATATCATGTGCCGAGAAATCAAACCCCACGGATTTTTAGGCTGCTGCCGTACCTTTTCCTGCACTTCAGAAGGTTAAAATTGAACTTGTTTTAAATGAAAAGCAAGAGCCCAAGCTAATAAATCAAAGTAGATGTTACCTTGTGATTCATTATTAAAGCTTGATGTGTTCAGTCTGAATCTCCCTGGCATGGGGATGGATTATTTGGCCTTTCCCTCGACCTCTGTCCACAGCTGTGGCTCTGGGCTCATGGTTGCCAATCCAAGTCCGTCTTGCAGTAACACCCTCAATTGCAGAGATAGACACCCCCACCTGAAGCCTTTTTTCGGCTGTTCCTGGTGTTTTTCATGATGTATTTGGGTTGCTTGGCAAGTTTGGTAGCTGGGGGGGCTACAGGGGAGAAGTCTGAGTGAAGCTGCCAGAAGCTTCCCCCATGTCTGCTAGAGCCAGCTGGCTTCAAGGCGGACCTGCCACCGGCCAAAAGCTGAGCCCATCAGTGACAGTGGTAGCACCTCTGTGATAACATATTTAAGAAAGAGTAAAAAATGATGTGCAGCAGCTGGGAGAGAAGAGTGAGAATATGTGAGAGGAGCAGCCCTGCAGACCCCCAGGCCAGTGCAGCAGGAGGGGCTCCAGGCGCCAGAGCAGAGATTCCCGTGCAGCCTGTGGTGGGGCCGGCTGTGGCCCTGTATCCCAGGGAGGCCCATGGAGGAACAGATCCCCACCTGCAGCCTGGGGAGGACCCCACGATGGGGTAGGGGGGTGCCTGAAGGAGGCTATGACCCTGGCGGAAGCCCACGCTGGAGCAGTCTGCTCCTGAAGGACTGCACCCTGTGGGAGGGATGGACCCACACTGGAGCAGTTCGTGAAGAACTACAGCCCATGGGAAGGACCCATGCTGGAGCAGTTTGTGGATGACTGTCTGCTGTTGGGGGTGACCCCATGCTGGAGCAGGGAGGAGTGTGAGGAGCCCTTCCCCTGGGGAGGAAGGAGCAGCAGGGTCAGAGTGTGATGAACTGACCCCAAACCCCCTTCCCCTGCACTACTGGGGAGGAGCTGGTGGAGAAAATTGGAAGTGAAGTTGAGCTCAGGAAGAAGGGAGGGGGGTGGGGAGAAGGTGTTTGTAAGATTTGGTTTTATTTCTCATTACCCTACTCTGATTTGATTGGTAATACATGAAACTAATGTCCAAGTCTGTTTTGCCTATGATGGTAATTGGTGAGTGATCTCTCCCTGTCCTTATCTCTACCTACAAGCTTTTAGTTATATTTTCTCTCCCCTGTACGATTGAGGAGGGGAGTGATAGAGTGGCTTTGGTGGGCACCTGGTGTCCAGCCTGGGTCAACCCACCACTGTAGGGGAGTGGTGCCTGTTGTGGCTTTACTGAGGCATCTGTGGTATCTTCTGCAGGTCTGCCCTCCAAGAACCAGCTGTGGTGTTTGGTGTTACTGATGGTATGCCCATAACCTCAGCCAGCCCTTTCTTCTTCAAATAAAATGACTGTTTAAAGTGACTTGCAATTGTGCATATAGTTGGTCATCTCCAGCCAGTTTTTTGAAGTAGGCTTGGTTAAGTAGAGCCACCTTCTGAAAACTGTAGGCTCTTACAAATCCCAAAATATAGTTGCAGGTAAGTTGCCAGGACAAGAATATTTGTGGCATCAAGTATCTGCACAACTGGTATGTCAGGACATTGCTACAGCACCACAGGAAAATCCTGAGGTATCCAATGTTTGGAGGAGGTATCTCCTCCTCCCTTCTGACAGCCAAATTGCAGAGCGCTGTGGCTAATTTTACATTTGAAGCCTCTCTAACATTGCAGTTCCATGTAAAGAAGTGCTGTCTTTGCCTTAGGAACATTATGAAGTGGCCTGAAACTATGCTCAATAGTCTAGGTATTATTTTATGCCTCTCACTGAACAAAGAGAGTGATGAGTTGCTTGTCCCCAAATAGATGATGAATATGAAACGTACAACAGGCTGTTTTGGTCCTGTGTGAGGACTGATGGATTTGGGCAGTGGTTGTTGGTTGTTTTTGTGGTTTTTTTTTTTTTTTTTTTTTTTTTTCCCTGCAGCCAACTTCTATTCAAAATCCTCCCATTCAGCAACTCACCTAAGGAAATTAATTGAGCTGCTTTATGTACCTTGGACTCATTTCCATATTTTACCCTACCCTTTCTAAAACAAGTTAAAAACCTATTCACTTTGGAAATCACAACATACAGAGGCTGGGAAACTACCAGGCAAATATTCCAGTCTCATTTCTATTGAAATATTTCATATTATTGTAATTGACCAAGAATTAGGATAATTTTTAATAGCAACATATGGCAATTACTACTGAAAATGTTTCTGAGATACTTCTGACTTGTTTATATCATTGCTGTAAGTGTTATAAAAACAATGTGAAATTTCCCTGGAATTGAACTATTTGTTTATTTCCATTGGGTAATTTCCTGCAGCCTAAGTGAACTATTAAATTAATCACGCCATATTTAAAGGGCAGCATTTGCATTGGTATGACCAATGAATCATAACCAACAATTTACTTTTTATAGCTGAAAGGGTAAGAGAACATACAGTATTAGTAAATGATCCATAAATATATGTCCTATACAAATGACAGCTGTACATTTAAAATTTTCATTTAGGATAGGATGGGATTATTTTTTTTTGCTGATGAAGTCCTGTGGAAAAGTCAAGGCACTTGTTCACATTGGTGAGTAATTGCAGCACTTAAGTGATATGAAGAGGCTGGTGTGGCACCTCCCGAACCTTATGCACTGTGGTATGGCAGTCCTTGAGGGCTTGGTTGTTAGGGGATTTTTTTTCTTGGCATTTAGTTTGTTTTTAACAAATTCAGCATAGGTGTTTGTTAGGTTAATCTGGAGTTATTTTAGCATGAAAAATAATATATTTGGGGAAGTCTTTGGAGACTTTCCCTAAAGAAAAAACTGGTCAGGTGAGAATGGGTAGCTAACAATAACCACATAAATTATAGCTAGATGAATCTTACATAATGGAATGGGCTCAGACCATGAACTCCTTAAATTCTAATATAAATTCAGAGGCTATCATTAATTATTCCTTTTATTTTTGTGAGCTGATGATGGCAGCAGCATGAGAAATGTACGGTGCGTGATGGCTCTTCCAATGACTCATTTCTGGCCTCAAGCAAAGCATTTAATGTGTCCATGGCTTACCTGAAAAAGCGGACAGCACAGCTTTTCTCCATGATGGAGCTTGTGCCAGGCTTACTGAATTAATATCTGAAAGATGCTTTGAGTTCCTGAAATAAAAGATGCCTTCGATGATTTGGTATTTGCCAGGGAAAATCATAATTTGCTAGCAGCTAATGCAAAAGGAGTCTGAGATACTGCAGGTACCTTCTGTTAAATGCAGAGAAATCCCAAGTTTCTTAAAAAATTGAAGAAGGGGTAATTGATTATATTTTTTTGACTTAATGTTAGAATCGGAGGAGGATGGCAGTTTGAATTTGTTATATTAGAGACAGATTATCTATCTGAGACTTACTCTAGTATCACCTCTGGGAGGCTGTGATAAATGACGACTTTTTAGTAGCAAATCTTTGCATATCATATGTTACTGGTTGCAGAAGTGCTGCTTTTGCCCTGTATTTCCCCTTGGTATGCATAGCTGACTGGACTGCCTCTCCAAATGCAGCCCCCATCTGCCCTGGGCCTGAGACTTGCTCATCCCCCTTGGAGGTGACTCCAGTGAAGATCCACAAGGGTCTTGAGGGAATTCGGATGCAGAGAGAAGCAGGTAGCTCGTGCTAGGATGGAAGGAGTGATGGTGGGAGGTGAAGGGATGCTGACAAGTGTGCCAACGAGAGGCTTAGCTGTGCTGTGCAGAGCTATTAATCCTCCTGCTCCTGTTTGAATGCCTTTGGCAGAAAATAAGACCAGATAGACTTCAGATAAATCAAGCAGTTGGCTGTCTCCTGGCTGACTACTTCTGTAGGTACGTGGCACTAGTGAAGCTCTTGCCTCTGCTGTCTCCTAAGCTGTCCAAGCAGTGGCCTCCTGTGGCTTCCCAAGCTGATGACATGCAGTTTGCACCACTGCCTGAACAACATCTAGATTTGCAGTGTTTCTGCTTTTCTTTTTTTGTTGTCATCATTCCATGCACCTCAAGGGGAAGGTGAAGAGCAGCCACAGTGCAACGAGCTTTCCATGGGGATAGGAGCTTGGTGCAGTTTTGCCAGCATAATTATCTCAGCTAGATACTGATAGCACCAAAAATCAGCCCCCCTCTCAGCTTTCCTCCCTTAAAAAAAACCCCAAAACCGAACAAACCAAACACCAAACCAACCAACCAACAAAAAAAAACAACAAACCACCCCAAAAAAACTATGACAAGGCTTTCTGTGACCAACCTCTAGTAAGAGTTCAAGAACTGAACTTTTAAAAGGAGAATGCAGGCAGACTAATAAACCCCTGGCTTTGGTAAGTGAGCAAAAAACCAATATATGCATAGCATCTTGTGTGTTTGTGGGGTATTTCAGGCACGCACTTTGTCCTACGCTCAAAGATGCATCACATTTAGACAAACCTACAAACTAGCCTGCAGCGTTACTCCTCTTGCCTTAAAATGTGTGTGTGTGTATATATATATTCATCTACCTATTTGCATAAAGGTGACATTTCTACCAGTTCTAGAAACGGTCACTTAATTCCATATTCTCACAGGTTTTCTTCTTCAATAGTACATGCTAGGTGGTATTAATTTGATATTTCTCCTGCAATTTTTGTCATCCTAAGTAACCTCCAAATTTCTGGGACTGTAAATCCCTCTTTACAATACACTGAAAATGCAGTGTTTTATGAATATAGATCTACAAATCTCTAATTAAGCTCCTAACACCAATTGCTTGGTAGACCACCTTAAAAAAACCAAGTACCTGATTTTTCCAAAGAGATGGGGCAATAAAATTAAGTTAATGTGGCATTCAGATTTCTTTCAATAACCTTGTTCAAACTTCCAAGTGTGTTCAGAATACAAAAGTGCTATTATAGCCCTGAAGAGGGGATGTAATATGGTTGGCCTTTTTTAACGTTGCATGATTTGTGTGACCGTAACTGCTCTCATTAGACATGGAGCTGATGTGCAGTACTGATGTTGCAGAATAGGGGACAGGAGAAAAGGAGCAACTTCTAGACGATGGCTGAAAGCTGGAGCGAGGATTCTCCTTTCCGTAGCTCAAAGCAACTCAGCAATAGTTACTGTTGGCAAATAACAGCTGAAGTGAGAATTGAATTTTCCTTGATGTTCCCGGCCAATCTGTAAATCGTCATGTCAATCATTGCTTTTCCCCAACACGACACCAAGGTCTGTTCCCACTAAAGACACCATTAAATTTGATTGTCAGACGTTCATCTCAATATTCTTATCGATCTACAGGATTTTTTTATAATACCTTGAAAAGGCGATTTCTCATTAACAGAGCCCTGCGGAGCTGGAAAGGAGGAATATTGCACCTTTTTGCAGAAAGCAAAGACAAGCCAAGGGACAGGGCCTAAAAGGCACTTAATAGCACTTTCAGAAGTGCTGGTTTAATTTGCAGTTTCTCAGTTAGATTTTTTTCCCAGATTTAGGGCAAATCAGCTGTGCTTTCACAGGCAGGAACTGAATGGTTTTTTAAGTTGAGACTCCTCATTGGAAATTCCTGAGGTGTGTTAACCAAGCACATAAAGTCTCCTTGTCTGTTCCCATAAAAATGTGTATATATATAAAAAGACGCAACCAGATTAGATTAAATCCTTGCCTTGGGACAAAAGCAACCATCTGATTTCAAACAACCTACATTCAGGGTCTTCCATGCCAAGGCAATACAATGTTTGAGGAGCAAAAGTTTTACTATTGGTAAAATTAGAATTAAATAAATATGTATCTATAGAAGAGGGCTGTGGTGGTTTTGCACAGACTTTTAATTTTAAATTGTTTTGCTTTTATTATCCTTACCCCAATGCTTAGGTGTGGTCTGGCAGTGTTTCTTTAAAGTTTCCTAAATCCTTTTGGCCACATGGGCTTTTTAATTATGCTCAAAATTCTTAAAACTACATCAGCAAAAAGTGGTCTTTAGTGTTTGCCTCTTGTAGAGCTGGGCAAAAGCCAAGTTCTGTCTCTTCTATTCTGTAAGTAATGCTTTTGGCAGAGCTTAAGACTGAATACTAAAATATTGAATAATTGACATTCTTAGGCACAAGTGCAGATTTTTCATCAATATGAGGCGGCAGCTCCTTCAGATGCTTGTAGAGTGTCTGAACAGGGAAGAATGATCCGTGTTTGGGGCTCCGTTTGAGAAGCTGGTGCAGATGAAGGCTGGGCCGCTGTTGTGGGATGAACACCTAGAAGGCGGTGGTGTTATTTAACACAGGGGACTAGGGACTGCAAAATATGTAAAAACTGATTGAAATTGAAAGCTATAGCATTATTTACACACTTTAATAGCCATATAATGTTGTTTAGTGGATGGAAACATTATTAGAAGCAATGTAAGGGACAGTAAGAGCTAAAAGATGACTAGGAGAGTAACAAATGACCATAGGAGGGATTGAAAGGAATAAACCAGAAATGGTGGAGGATGAATATTCGTAACAAAAGAGCAGCTAAATGGAAGGAAAGATATGCAAACAAAGGTCAGCAGAAGCAGTGATGGAAGGTGAGTGGTTTGCTTTAGACTTGTAGCAGTTCTCCAGAACATCCTGGCATGACACACCTGGACAGGTCGTACAGCACTACTGGAGGCACAGCAGGGTTTAGGATGAAGATATTGGAAGATGCTCTTAGACTCTTGTCTAGGGTTATATCATAACTGAGCCTGCAAAGCAAACATTTTTCATATAAAAATCTGAATGCCATTTTAGTGAAAATGCTGATAAATTTCTTTGGTCCAAGCCCCATTTCTGTTTGAAAAACTAATTTGAACACTAAATGCACACCGCTCAGTTGGATATCTGATGCAGAAAAAGCCATGTGTATTTTAGATGGTTGCCTGATATTTAGATTCTTTTATTTTAAAAATATACTTTAATATTTGGGGTGTTGATTAAGCATAACCTGCTCCTGAGCAGAAAAACAGAATTTGACAATGAATTTTCAAGTTATTTTTTCTATTTGCAGAATGTGTATAGTTGATTTAACTGTAAGCCAACTATATTTGCTGAATAATTAATAAAGTAAGTTTTACATCACCATCTTTAATCATATCTTAAGAAATTGCCTGGAAGACTTTGCCTTTGAGGGCTAACTTTGTCTTTCAGAGAGAACTTTATTATTGAGCCCTTTTCAAGTTTCCTTCACTGACTTTGACACAGACTAACAGGCCTGTATTGATTTACCCCAGACTGGATGCCCAGCGCTAATCTACATTCAGTTTAAAACCTACTACATTAACAGAATATTTACGTTGTGACACAAACTTCCCAAGGTAAAGCTGGCAATGCCTCCGGCTTTTGCTGGCCTGATACAAAGGCACCGCACCGAGCAGGAAGTGGCTGGGTACGAGTCGAGGGGACTCATTCACCTCTGTTTGATTCTGAAAGTGCTGTGACAGGTTTTGTGCGATGCCTGTCCCCTTCCAGACACTTGAAAATACTCTTACGTTTTGCAATATGTTTCGCAATATGTTTCTTAAACATTTTTTAATGTTTCTCCTTGCTGGTATAGCAGAAGTCCAAGGGGGTCGAGGTCCAAATCTGGTACAAATAATTCCTTCCCTAGCAGAGCAGATTATCCCTATGAGTAAACCCAGCATTCCCTAGAACCGCTCCCTGCCTTGCAGGTTGAGAATGGTAGGACACCGCATATCCTGGGGTGGCTTGATATGATTGAGAAGCAAATACCATCTTAAATAGCATCTTTGAGAAACAGATACATTTCCAAAGGGAGAAAATAGCGTATCTTTTTATACAGTCTCGGGCTTCTTGTCTCTTCAGCACAGTTTGGTATTTAAACAAATTTTTCAATAATTGAAAATCAAGTTGAGGGGATTCACTATCGTATGGACAGGAGACAGGCAGTTGTGTGCAACCCAGCTGGCTTTGGCAAATGCCTGGCCTCTAGATACTGCCTCAGCTGTAGAGGAAATCCTTCACAATCCTTTCTGATTGACAAAAATGATGAGTCAAAGTCCTAACAGACTGTCTAAGGGAAAATAATAGCAATACATCTCAAACTCAAAGACAAGACTGAAAAAGAAAGCGCAGAGAGAGTGTGGAGCCTCTTCTAAGAACATAAAAGAAAACTATCTGGTGCAGTACATGCTGCTGCACTCTTGTGATGAGCATCTAAAGGGAGAAGGAGTCTTAAAACCTTCCAAAAAAACTGTTTTGACAGGGCAATAAGAAAAAACTTTGGTCAAAACAGAAGCCTGAAAATTGAAAAGTGGCAAAAAAACCCCCCAAAAAATACGGAAACAAAGAAAACAACAAACCCCAAACAAAACCAGGTAACAACTTTCTGTTGCAAAAGTGAGCGGATGGCGTCATACCCCATGTCCTGCCATTTCTGTAGGGAGGCTTCCTCACCTGTGACCACCTCATGATGCCCCCCTGTCCCCTCTAATGCTGCTGTAGATGAGCAGTGTGGCTCCTACTGTTTTGTCTTTTCTTTTTTTTTTTTTTTTTTAATTAGGTAGCGAAGGGGGAAGGTGTGGAGATAAAGCTGGGAAAGCTGTAAATTCATTCATGTTGGCACTATGTGCCATATGTACAAACACGTTTATATAGGGGCACTCATTGACCAAATCCAATGTGTTAATTCATTGGTCCTAGTTCTTCCTCTCTAATTCACAAACTGCATTTCTTTGCAGTTATGATACTCCTCATGAAAGCCTTGAAAGAGTCAGAGAAGGAACTCTCTTCCCCATTTGTTCAAATATCAAGGCAGTTTGGAGGAAACAGAAAGGGATTCAGTTTAGCAAACTCAGCTCATGTGGCAGATGTCAAAGTACAGAACTTGTTTGTCATCAGCATTTGTTGGGAAAGTTTGCTCTCAGAATCACTGAAGAAAAGAACCTTACTTGTATAACAAGCCTAACAAACTGCTATATTTTGTAGCAGATGCATTCTTCCCCTGGATCAAATACTTGCAATATAATCCCTCGCCAGGTAAAGGAAAAACTTCGTTGTCTGCACCTTCTTCAAATAAAGCACAAGAAATGAAGGATGTCCTGTAATTATATGTGATCTTGAGCGATTCAGTGTCAGTTAAGACATAAAAAGTGCTTTATAAATACATAATTCTTCTGCTAAGAGTCCAAACCAAAACATTGGTTTCACGTCCTATTTTTAACACAGGGCCATGCTGTTCGAATGCATTTTAAGCAGCACTGAATTTTTATAAGTTGTTGTTATAAAGGTAATGAACTGCAGTGATTTCAAGTAATATTGTTTGCAGAGGGTCACTTCAGTAAGTTACTGGAGAATAATTTTGTTTTAAACTGAGGTGAAATACAGCCCAAAGAGATTTCATTGGTCTCATTAAAATCAATTTTAAGATGTTATCTCAACAGGCTTTATTGGAAAAGGAGAAGTTAATATTGTACCATGGAGGACCATAGTCACGCTCCCCAAGCCATGACTCAGGCATGTACTGAACTCTTATTCTTTTAGACATTATGCTTGGAAGTGAGTCAGGCAGATAAAATAAGTAAACCTGAAGGTCAGGAGCATCTCCTGTACCAAGACTGCATGTGTAGATCATGAAGGTCTGAAGAAAGGCCAGCTCTAAAGGAATGAGTTATTAGCATGGCTGAGGGAGTTTTTTGCTAAAAGCAAACGGAGTTCTGCATGTTTTCAACCTCAATTAAATTTTTTTAATACCAAAATTCAATAAACCAAATCCTCTGGTGTGACTCATAAAATTTAAGAAAACCTAGTGCTAGAGACAGATTAGGATTTATTGGATGGCTGGCATTTCGAGCAGAGTGGCAGCTGTGAGGTCCAGATCCCACCTGTGCTCCAAGACATCAGGAGGAAACCATCCAACTCCTGCTTGTAAGAAAAGCATCCCATGTGCAAAAAAAATATTTGTGTTGAAGAAAATTGGTGGCTGTGGCATTACTTACTGACTTTCCCTTTGTGAGCTTCACAGATTTTGCAACTCGGAGCTATGAGAATAGAGTGACAAGCAATGGGAGAATTTCCTCTGCTGGGTAAATGTCCACATGAACCCAACAAACACCAGGAGCTTTTGGCAATCTGTCTCCTTTGGCCTATTTCACTCGATTGTGGTTGGAAGGTAAGAACAAATTTCAAAATGTCCAAATAATCCTAAAAGCTTCTTACAATAGCTTGCTGCAAAGTCCCTAAAGTCTTGATATAACAAAATTTATATTGGATGTCAAAACCCAGGAACTGATTTGTAGTTGCATTAAATCTAGTGCAATCCTGGAACAAAATCCAAGTAACAGACACTCTTTCTGCTAGCAAGTGCACAGACGATAATTGCTAAGATTTTCTTCTCCTGTTCCTTTGGAAGAAAAAGGCTTTTTGACATAAAGTTCCAAATATTTCAATTAATCCTTCCCTGGTGCTAGTTGATTAAAATCTTACCCTTGTTAATTAATATATGTGTAAAGTACACTGTGTAGCTGCCATTTAACACTTTAGCATTTCCAGTACTGACACAGAAGAGAAACAAGCATACAAACTAATAATTTACCTAATTTAGAATCAACTACTCAATTTCCAACAAACGGCTAGCGTGCATTTAAATGGCACATTATGTAGTTAAGTTATCACTTCTATTTTTCTAATTTGTAAATGGGTGAGGACCTCAGAATTTTTGATGTGCTCACAGAGGAATAATCATTTAATAAATGCAGGGGCACTCCTGTAGCAGAAATGCTTAGGGTGTTGTGGCGTTTCCAACATCCTTATGCATTTTACCTTGATGTTTAAGGTTGTAAACTTTGATCAGGAATTAAAGTCCACATAAGGGAGGCAACAAAAAGCCCAGGAGGACACCTGAGTTTCTTTACTATACTGAAAGTATGCCCAGTTGGCTGTGATTAAGAATTTTTCTTGCATTTTGTTATGCATCCCCAATGTTGTGCTGTCCCCCTGCTGCTTCCCTCCTTGCCCACCAGTGATGGGACCGGAGGAGTGTTTTCCTTTGGAATCACACCCATTCTCACTGCCATTCCTCACTGTCTGCTTGGGACCGGTCATGTCAGGAAAGACAGATGTGCTTTGCTTTCTGAATATGTAATTCCCATTGCTTTGCGGATTCTCTGGATTTTTCTTCCCAGTTGTGACATTCTTTTCATTCCTATAAAGGTAAGTTTTTCTGACTTTTGCATTTCTCCTTCCAGCGCGGTGTGGTGTTATACTTGGGCTCTCCTGCTGTAAATGAGGGAGGAACAAAGCGCGCATCTCCCGTAAAAGGGAACGGATAACCCCAACTGATGCCTGACCTGCAGCTGCAGTGGCTGTGTCCTTTGCAACCACGTGTGAGCAGTTTGGTAAATTCTAGTGATAGATGCTTCTGAACATGTTTAACCCCATAGACCAAATGAATTTATCTTTCAAATAATTGAAAATGTATTTCTATCGGGTCTCTGTCCCTACTGTAAGCACTCTCTTTTCCCTTGTCACAGCAGGGAAATGTGATTCTCTCTGCTTCTACCTAGCTGTGTCTGAGGCCACAGTATTACAAATAACATTATCAGCTATCGTTATTTGCACATCTAGGCCCTAAGAGGTGTACTAAACATTTCCCTGTTCAAACTATGCAAAAGAAATACTTTTAAATTAAAAAACAAAAAAACCAAAAAAACCAAAAAACACCTCACTTGGGCAGATCCATGCTACTGCTTCCCCTACCAGTTCATGATGCAGTTCATCCTCTGCACTAAATTAGTGAAAAGGTTTCACTCCAACCAAACACAAAACCCTGGGTTTGTAATCGTTCAGTTACAAACCCAATGCAGTCAATGTTGATTGCAAAATCCCGTCACTAGTGATGCATTTGCAAAATGTTGAAATTGTGTAGCCAAAGTGATATTCTGAACCTGCTCTGTATTTTGCAAATCAAACTCTCCTAAAGTAGCTCCCAGCTGTCCAAACATAAGTGGTCCTTCTATAGTTGAATGAATGCAAAGGATTACCCCCATCTGCTTGTTGGCTTTCAAGTTTATCATCCACATGTCCCAAAGCAAAAACCCTGAAAAAACAAACCCCTGAAAGTTGCTCAATGGCAGGAAATTATAGCACATGGCACACAACAAATTAAAAAAATGACAAGTGCTCCACCTAGCTACTGCTAAGGCAGTGATATTCTATTTTCCACATGCAGCACTGGATCTCCATCCTTACCACTGCTCGCATCATGCAAGAACAGTAATTTAGAGCAGAAGGTCAGGTGCAGCTTTTGGGAATATCCCATCCATTTACCATTTAGGCTTGGGAGATTCTGCACATTCACTTGGCATTTTTGCAGGGAGTTCATACTTACAATACACTTTTTTTTGTGAGACCTATGTACAGAGCTGGATGCTCTTGTGAAGCACGGGCCATATTGCAGCCCTGCAGCAAGCCAAATTTGCTCAGTCTGCAGGAGTGGCACAAGTCTCCTCAGGAACTCAGAATTCCTTCATGGTAGGGGTATTCCTCCCACCGTGAGTGCTTTTGGGGCTGTATTGGGCTGCACAGAGTCTCTGAGGTAACTAAGCAGCAAACAAAGACAGCGTCTGTTGGTGATTTTCCTTGATGGAAAAAAATAATACCTTGTAAAATATGAACTGATACGTAACATATTGATTTATTTAGACTGGAGGCAAATTTCTAATTTGATGTAATATTGTACAGATGCACTTTTCTGTGATGCTCCTCAAACACACACATTGCTGTTCATTCCAAGGCAGCAGCCCCCAAACCAGAGTAACCCAATACAAGCAATGAATCTGGTTGTGACTGCAAACCATTGCTGGGACCTTTTAACGGCCCAGTGCTTTGGATCTTGTCAGCCTGGCAACAGGACCTGCTTCGACATAGTATCCCATAATCCCAGACTTTGTCGAAGGGGTCCCTTGGGGGATTTGTGGGAAAAGAGGAGAAAGTAGGAGGGGAAAGAAAGGCCAAAGTAGTATCTGCTCCCTCCTCCCTCCCAAATAAAAATTATATGGCTATTTCTGAAGATTGAACTTTGACAAAAAATTCTTCTTTTTTCAAATGTAGGTAGAAATCATACATGATTTAATCTCTCAAACTACTCTTATTATAGCTATTTTCTTTCTACAGTGCTATTTTCATGAAAGGACAGATTAAGAGGTGTGATTTCATTTTATTTAGATTTTATTAATTAGTGGTCTACACAAAAAAAGGGAGGAATTAATGTATTTTGTTCAACATGATTGAAGTGATAGAGCAGAGTACTGTTTATGTACAGAAAAGTGGGACAAGAGTGGTCTTTCTTTTGTAACAGAAATCAATTCAGAGCAGTAACCCAGAAACGCTTTGAGGAGAAAAAGAATTTGTTCAGGTTCTGATATGCTGACTTTCAGTGAGTTTACAAAATAAAATTTATTTTTCTATTGTGGTGGGTGAAACTGCTTGTTGCCAGATCCAGTGTTCAATATAGTCCACAGAAGTCTTTCCTGGAGAAGTTTAGCAAGAGAGAGACATCACGTCTCCCAGCCCGTCCTGCCTAGGGACAGTCACACTCAGCCTGTGCTGAGTGCCTCAGGCTCATACGAGGGATGGCATTTGATTTTTTTTGTATTTTTATTTTAAGGCTCACAGAGATCACCTTTCTGCTTTAAACTCCACATGATCCTATGGAAACTCTAAAGAGGTATATGTTAGCTTTTCCTTATATCCTTTGGTAGGCAAGCATTTTGAAAATACATTGAGGAAACAAACTGTTGAGAAGGCAAAGGAATGATAAGCCAGAAGAAGGGTCATGTGTCACTGGGGGTGAATAAAATGCTAGGAAAACCAGACACATGCCCAAATTAGCTAGACTGAAACAGAGGTAAAAGCATAACTTAGAGCAAAACGGACGGGGGGGGGGGGGAAAAGGAAAGCAACCTTACTTTAAAATTTTACTTTTCTGAGAGCGCTAACAAAAAGAAAATAGCCTTTGAAAAATAGAAAAAGACCAAATAGAATCAAATCAACATAAACTCAATTTTTCATTACATGCAGCTTGTTTGAGATGGGTCGGAATCTGTTTTATTGATAGGAAAAAATATATTTTGCTGATTGACTGGCAAACCTCAAAAATAATGTGTTGATTGAGCTGAAATATGGTTTTGCGGGAAAAAAAGAATATGAGAAAAAAATTCCAGTTTATCATATTGAAAGGGATGCCTGGATAGTTCTGTTCTGAAATGACGTTTTTTTTTCTCCTCTGAGCACATCACTGACTGAAATGAAAATTCACAATATGAGCACGACAGTTTGTCTGATCTAAAACAAAATAAAACAAAAATTATGAAATGTTAAACTTTTCTACAGCTCTTTTCTGCTGTCATCTTTTTTCTTTCCAAGAAATTCAGTCGAATTCCATCTCCTTATTATGCCACTAAATTTATACCATTTTATGAACCATTACCTTTTTATATTATCAAAGTAAATAATGTTAAAAACATTATACTGTCACTCAATTTCTATTCCTCACTTCTGGAAGAAAAAAATATTGTCTATGAGGTACACAGATTTTTCTCTATGAATGAAGGCTTTCTCTTTCCCCTCTCCCCTTGGAGCAAGCAGGTTGTCAGAACAACTGGAGCAGATGAGATTCCTGCAGGAGCCAGGACCACCGGGCAGACCCCAGGCACAGGTGAATTTTCTCTCCACACTATAGCTCATTACACAGTTCTCCTAATAAATCTCATACTCTTGCAGTGTCTTATACCATTATTAGCACTTTATCTTCTGGCTTTCAGTGCCATTCTAGAACGTGTCAGAAGGAATTTTAAAGCAAACACTTGAAAAACCAAAATGAAATAAGTGTGTCTTGGTGAATGCAGATACTGTTTAGTCACAAACTGATTGCCTGTGGTAAAATTAAATAAGTTGGATTCAGATTGTGAAATGGATTTAGCTTGTAACATTGCAGTTAGCAGTTACTGAGTGGGTTCAGTTATGGTCCAGTGCTAGACAACTGGTAGCACAAGTGAGCATTTTCTACATTCATCTGTGAATACACTGTACTAAAAAAGTAGGCTAAAAACCCAAGGCCATTTGTACATTAGAAGGTTGACTACCAGAATTGCTAGATCACTATTAATTAACTGACAACTTTTAGGTTCATTTTGGATATTAGAGCTGTCATTGTAAAATACTTCCATTTTTCCTTCAACACCGCTTTGAGATGGATCTGCTTTGAAGCTGTGTCAAAGTAGCTCTGAATCAGGAGAAATTTTAAAATTTTTAAGCTGAAAGTCTAAACAGCCTCAATATGCTGTATAAAATTGTTCTGAGGATCGAACCTCCCACTATGGTACCCTGGAGCATTCAGTCACTTTCAATAAATCTCTTTTAATAATTTCTCACTTGTCCTTATTATTGCTATCAGCCAGAGCATCTCAAGGCAATGTCAGAGTAAAGGCTTTGGCTAGATGCAGGAGTAAGGTTTATTTGAAAGTTAACATGAAGGAAAAGTAAACCACATGTGAACTTACTGGGGAAAGTGACTTTTTTTGCATGAATTTGTGGATGGCTGGTGTCAATTCTGTTAAAAAAGTCACTGTTTCTTTGACTTCAAGAAGTTATGTTACAGGGTAGGTATATTGAGAATGGAGTTTTGGAGGTCTGTTTTCTCACCTTTAAAACTTTGCTTTTATTAGTTTTCTTTCATTATCTCTGGAAAAGCTACATTCAGCATCTGTTGGGAATATCCGCCATTAAATCATTTCTGAGGGATACGGATCTGGGCTACTTGACTTTTTCCCAGTCCTTTAAGAAAAAATACCTAACAGTCATATTCCACTAAAAAATATCCTGTGAGTTTGGGGACGGTATTTAATGTACTTTAAGTACCTTATGTTAATTGCAAGCCCCTTTATTAATCTCCACTGTATGATGGAGTATTCAAGCTGGAGAGTACTCCCTTGACTTCACCTGGATGCCAGACTTGCCCCAATTGCCAATGCATTTATTCAGATAGTGATAGAAGGCTAATTCCTAATTCTTATCCAAGTAATTATATGAATAAATAAAGGTAATTCCCCACGTGAAGTGAGCTGGATCAAAGCAAAAGGTTGGCCAGCAAGACTTTTGGTACCTTTTGTGAGGTTGACTCTTTAGCATGCAGACCACAAGGCTATTCCCAGGTTTCTACCCCTCAGCAACCAAGTTCTGTGGTCCCAGTGGTATTCTGTGCCTTAAAATTTATTTTCCCATGATCAATTTATTTAAAAATGTTTGGGTTTAAGAAAAACCCTAAAGCGTTGCCCCAGCCTTTAGCCAAAGTGAAAAGATTCAGTCTCAGGACTACACCATTAATGAATGTGCATTTCTTTCACTGAAAACTATTCCCAATCCCAGTTGAAGCCATTTTTATTTGGCAGAAGATGGTGCTCCCCTGGAGCACAGTATTTGGTAAAGGAGGACAAAATCAAGAAGAAACCATTCATTTCTGGTGTTTTTATGTTTGGTTTAGTTGGGTTTTTTTGTTGTTGTTGCTGTAGGACTGCCAGGAAGAGTTCTCAAACAAGGTTTGGGGAGAGCGAGGGAGGTGAATTCTTTCTTTATGGTTACTCTTTTCTCATAAACAAACACTCAGCTTTGCTACCAGTCTACCATAGATGAGATTTAATCTATATAAAACTCTTGACAACTGCTGTGATAATTTCAGCTTCCCAGTTTATGAGATTAGAAAAGGCAGTTTACCCTAACCAGTCTGTAAAGGGCTGAGTTTGGATATGCTGCCATCGATAATTCAGACTATTCATTTTGAGGCTGAGAGAGAAGCTGAAGCCTGGTACTGCCCTGTGACCAGGCTACATGGTATGGCTGTATGGCTTTGACAGAAAGAAATAATTTTGTATGACCTCATTGATGCCATAACACAATGAAAAGTATCTGGCTCAAAGTGCATCTTTCAAAATATAACCAATATAACTGATGCTGCTGGTTACGGGGGAGATGGGAGCATGGGTATGGTAATCACTAGACTGCATTAGTATAAAATAATACGCGGGACATTAGGACAGAAAACAGCAGTTCCTTGCCTACAATGAGCCTTTTAATCGAGCAAATGTAATGTTCACAAAGCTTGTGAACTCAGGTGGCTTTTCTCTTTTGGGCTCCTGTTGCCGTTCTGTGCAGACAGATGTGCAGCTCCAGACTGATGGAGCTTCACCATGCCAGGGCTGTGCGGCAAAGGCCTCCTGTGCTGATGGGCGCGGGGCAGCACCTATATCGTATCGCTGTCCTTACCCTTGGCAGCCCTACCACCGTTTACAGCAGACATTGCTGATAGCAAGCGAAGTACAGCAGTGATTGGGGAGTTAATGGAGCAGAACCTATTTTTCACTGTTTCTGTCAGTACTCCGCAGTACCGAGGGGAAAAGAGAGCTGTAAAATAGTAGAGCGTGACTTTTGAACCATCATTTTTGCTTTCCCTCCTGTGGTTCTGGGTAAGGCTGTTATGAATCTTGAAAGTTCTGTGATTCAGAGGTCTGGAGGCATTAGCTGCCAGGGCACCTGACTTGGCCTTCCACCTCACGGAGAGGCTCTTGACTGCGGAGATGTCCAAAATGCCTCTCTCCTTGGTCACACTGGCTCTCCTGGGCTGTGCAATCGGGCAACAATGATTTTATTAAAATACTTGTGAATATTTCCAGTCTGTCTTAAAAATACTAGTATTTGGCAAAGGAAAAAAATGGTAGTCCATTTTGCCAAGGCAGTGTGAGCAAGAGACTTCTGCATGGGATTGCTGTCCCTGGGTGCCAGTCATGATCAGGGAGGGCATGCACACTCAGCCCAAGTGGAAGAGCCCTCAGGAGGGAGGACACCGATGTCCTTTCTTCTACCCAAACATGAAGTTTAGTGAAACCTGGAGGAAAGCAATGATGTCTTCTAGTCTGTCAAATTTGATTGAACCTGGTTGAAGACTTCAAATGGAAGAGAAGGAGCCTGCTGCAGGGAGCGGGATGCCCGAGCAACTGCCTGCATCTCAACTCTGCAGGAATTGAGGTAAAAAAACATTAATTCTTCTCTGAGAGTATTGGTTTCCTGAAGGGGAAGGTAAAGGCTAAGATTTAGATTTCTTCCTGATTAATAAGACTCTGGCTCATAACGAGAAAAGACAGAGATGTCGTGAAGTCTTACAGAAGGTCCAGAGATAGCAGTGTAGTCCTGACAACTCTGAACTTGGTGGTCCAGAAACACGACAATAGAGGCAGATATATCTTTTAATTGAATATTTCACATATCAGTTGTAATTATTTCCAATTAGCACTAATGAAGTAAGGATGGTACAAACAAGCAATATAATCTGGTGATAAGCATTTTTTAATTAATATGAATGGCATGGATACTACTAATTGACTCACTTTGGTGATTAGTTTTTTTTTAAGGTACATTGGTGTTGAAAGTCTCTTACTTTCTTGAGCTTGTCTTCTCTTCCATTGCAACATTTTTTGCTAGTTATAATTAAAATACTTTGAATCACAGAATGTCAAGGGTCGGGAAGGGACCTCGGGAGATCATCCAGTCCAAACCCCCTGCTAAAGCAGGTTCTCCTAGAGCGTGTTACACAGGACATCATCCAGGCAGGCTTTGAATAGCTCCAGAGAAGGAGACTCCTCAACCCCCCTGGGCAGCCTGTGCCAGTGCTCTGTCACCCTCAGAGTAAAGAAGTTTTTCCTCATGTTCTACTGAAACCTCTTATGTTCCAGTTTGTGCCCATTGCCCCATGTCTTGTCACTGGGCACCGCTGAGAAGAGTCTGGCTCCGTCCTTGTGACATCCACCCTTGAGATATTTGTACATGTTGATGAGGTCCCCTCTCAGCCTTCTCTTCTTCAGGCTGAACGAGCCCAGCTCCCTCAGCCTTTCCTCGTAGGGGAGATGTTCCAGTCCCCTTATCATCCTTGTTGCTCTCCTCTGGATTATCTCTAGGAGTTCTTCATTTTTTTGAACAGGGGGGCCCAGAGCTGGACACAGTACTCCAGGTGAGGTCTCACCAGGGCTTTTATCCAAGAACGAATATTGTCCCATATTTGTATTATTTTATTTATATATACTATATCATTTATAGTTTTTATTAAAACAGACTTACACCCACTTTTATTGATTCACATAGTCTTAAGCAGAGTTACTGATGAAACTAAATTCTTGCCTCATCTCCATTGCTGTAGTTCCCATTATTAACAGTATGACTGAAAATTAGATGTTTGTGAGGCATACCAGTAAAAACAAGAGCGCAATGCAATAAAGACATAATCTCAAATGTCAAAACCATCAAACTAAATTAGAAATCTTCTTGCATTCTTAGATATTGACACTCTTTATCAATATTCAGGATTCCTTTTAGGAAACCCAGGCACAGAATGTTGTGTAACTTATTCTGATGAGGAATCCAATATATAATTTTCTACAAAGGATGGCTTTGCCAACCTGAATAAAGTCTTCAAATAATAATAAATCACATCCAGTAGATTTATGTGAATGGCTTTTCTCTGTAGTCATTTCATATAGTGCATGATGTAGCCATCATATTTTTATTCTGGGCTGGCCTGGGATGTCTGAGACCCAGCTCACCCCCTCATATGCTATTTTGGCTTTCTGTTGAACTGCCGATTTTGTGCCAATCCAACTATTCTGTAAAGATTTGTAGAAAAAAATAAAACAAAAGGCATATTTTTACAGGTCCAATTTTTCCTGGACTTCGATACAGGCAACTCATCCATCTTTTGCGGAGCTATGCAGCTGCTAGGAATTTTTAGAGAAAAAATAACCACGTCTAGGATTGGACTATAAAGTTTTGGGGATGGAAGCAGAAACTAGAAACCCATTCCTGGTAATCATGGTCCTCTCACTGCTTCTGACAGCAGAATGAATTTGTTTTACAATTTGAGCATCAATCTTTTCCTTTGATTTAATTTAATCTGCTGGAGTAGCTGTGGGACCTCAATGACTCCTGGTGGTACAGTAAGTGCTGCCACTGTTAAATAGTGTCTTCATTCCCTTCCTTATCAGTACAGAAGGGAGAGTATGCACAACTGCATTAAAACCTGAGAAACATTGATTAAAAAGATAGTATTTTTGGTGCAGTCTCATTTAGTCTTTTAAAAGCCATCAGAGAGGGTAATTACATCAGACCCAGGCCCCAGATCCAGGGCTGACAGATACCCTTAATTCCCTTTGGTCTCCATGGAACTTGTGAACATTAAGCATATTTCAATATCAGCCCTTGGACAGGAGATCATCAGTCTTTCCATTACTAAAATTACCTATTTTTAAAACACATAAGGCGATAGCACTTAAAGAGAGGAGAAAAAAAATGAAATCATAAAAATGAATAACAATTATTTTCTCTGCACGCTTTAGGTGAACAGTATGTAGTCCTTGTCATAATAAATCGCGAAACGTCCAATTTTGTGAGCTGAAGGGACCTTTGTGCGATTCAAGGAATTTTAGCAAGGAAAATGAACTATGAGAGAACAGCAGTTTTATTAAACTGCCTACATTTCTAAGACAGATTGTGTGGTTAACTGGCAAATTGGGGAGTCTATAAATAAAATATGTAAGAAGCAGCAGACTACAAGCTCCTTGTTTTATACACAGACAGTTTGTCCCTATCAGTAAATATGTTTAAAAAGCTGCTGCGTAGTTTGACAAGAACTGCCTTTTCTAGTCATTCAGGCATGTTTGAAATTAGATTATGTCATCATGGCACCAAATCTCATTGTGCTGGTGATACTAGTGGATGATATGTTATAATAAATGTATTTGCTGTTTGCTTTGGTTTATACCCTTAGGGGCCTATTTTCCTCTTGGTGGAGGTAATTAGACTTAAAATTCTCTCTGTCTTTCTCTCAATAACATATTCTCCACAGCTCACAAAATACTGAAGGTACTAATAGAAAAGTATGAATTTAATTTTCTGCATTGCTAAAAGTACTTTAGACGAGGCTCACAGATACCATCTAGCTAAATGAAACAGGACTAGAAAAGAGGTAGAAAATTACTTTGAATGAGATTTATTGATTTTTATTTTTTTTAAAATACTTTAAGACTTACTCTTTTTTTGTTTCCCTCATTGGTTTTATTAAGATTTGATGAGAAACTTAAGCAGGGAATTCAGCCCTGTGTGGGTCACACAAACCTTATGTGGAGAGTCCTTCAGAAATGACCATCTGGATTTTTCCATCCGGAAACCCTTTTGGGCAGGGGGGCTGCTGTCCATAATGACCACTATGGGCTGGAAAGGACATTTCCTTGGACCACAGGCAGTTTTGGGGGAAGTCAGGATTTTATACATCTAGGTCTTTATTTAGAGTATCTGATGGCCTGAAATTATTGAATGAAGTTTCTTCTGAGCTCAGGGCTGGAGCCTGTCTTGCCCTTAGCTATGGGGATGAAAGTACATAAGATGATTTTCCTCCCAAGTCCTCTGAAGCCAAGCCAGACCATTCTTTCTGGCTTTCCTTGGGATGTGGAAAGCAGAGGACCTTCTGGTTGTTAGTGATATTTATCAGCTCTCTCCACAGGAGGAAGGACCTGTAATATATAAATACTCTGTGGATATTGTGCCTTGCAGAAAATTGAAAATTGTTGCATCCTCAGAATTTCTAACACCTCATTAAACTTGATGGACTCTGGATGAAGCCTAGAAACACGTTAGGAAAGTAATGATGGTAAACTGATTTGGTGATCAACAAACGAATAACACATTATTGCAGTAGAAATTAAGCTGTTTTGAGGCTTTTAAACCAAACCTTCATTTCTTACAAGCTAAAGGCAAAGTACTGAATCAGATGTCCTTTTCTTTTTTCCTGAAAGGGTTAAACAGTGCCTTGTCTTTCTTCAGTAAAGCCAAACTTTAAAGCTGAGTTAGGTTGTTGCCTACATGCTAGCCTTTAATACAAGCAGGGGAAAACCAAACCAACCAAAACCCAAATTAGCAATAAATGTCAGATTTAGGCAGAACCAGGAAATCTTAGAAAACCTGCCCAATAAGAAGGACATTTTCCAGGAGCTGTTTGGTGTGGAGAGAGTGACATTTAAAGATAAAACAAAGACTTTGAATTACAAAACATCCCAGGAGCTGGAGCCCCAGCTCACTGAGAAAAACACAGAGCTGTAAAAGTAAGAAGTAACCTAGCCTAGGACAAGGCTTTTCAAAGCCTGCACTACTTCAGTGAGCAGCTAGCTAACTGGCTTCAGCAGCTCAGAAGTCCTGCATTTTTTTTTCTCACAGCAGTAGATAACCCAGGCCTGAACCTGAAACAATTACTAACAGAAGTAGCACTTATTTCTATTAATTCAGTGCTATTGACTCGTTGAGGTAGTTATGTGGTCCTGACCCCACAGCAACTGAGCGCTGCCAAGAATTGGATTTCCATTTGCGGTTAAAGCTCACGGTGCCCGTGGCCTTGCTACCTGCCCTGTGCCGCAGCCGAGCCGGGGCCCTAAATACCGTGAGGTCTGGAGCTAAGGGACTTCCCAGACTCAGTCGCAAGCTCGGTATTAAAAGGTCCTGAACAGTTTTAACGTTTCTTAATAAGGGCTGGTTATTAATGAGTATATCCTCATCACCCAGTGCCACACCTAAATGTAAGTTTTTAGGAATGTGACCCTAGGATAAAGGACAGATTTCCCCCATGTCTTTTAGGTATAGGAAAATCTAAAATAAGATATTTGACTGGCTGAACCAAGGGTAAAGTTCCAGGTGGGCAAATTCAAAGCAGAAGAAAAAGAGAAATTTATAGTATTTCATAAATCATCTCCAGTGGACCTTACTTGCAACTTCTGTGCATCTAGAACCCCCATTTGCCTGTATGTACAGTAGATATGGAATGCTCATAAATCAGTGTGGCATAGGCACAAATCCCTTTGGTCTGTGCTTTGTAAACTCTTGTTTCCAGGTTGCTCCCTGCTCCCGAAGCGGGAGAAGTGGCACAGCCAGCTCAGTGTGTGCTCTGCAGATGGGTTGCCCATCGCAGCATTTAGCTACGTTTGGTGCTCGGGGTTTGGATTTTCCTTTTTTTGGCTAGCCAGGAGCAGCAGTTGCATTTTGGGGACTGATCCAAACCTCATGGTTGAACATACACGGGCAGAGCAGGAGTCTCCCTAGCCCTGGTCGACTGCAACAGGATGAGTGCTGGAGCCAGCGCATCTGTTACCCTTTCTGACTTTGAGGCACTATTGAATTTATTCCTCTCTTCACCAGCTATTCCCTGAATCTCTGCAGTACACGTTAACAGGCAGCTATATGTCAGTGCTATGAATGCTATATATGAACATTAAAACAGATTTGGAAATAGAAACCCTGCTTTCAGTGCTAGGAAGAAGTTTGCTAGGTGCAAACTCTGCCTGCTACCTGTATGCTTTGACCTCTCACAAAATCAGTTATTTGAAAGAAACAGATGAAAGTTTCAAATAGGAATATATTTCAGTTTGATTACATTGCCCATATACTAGAAAAATATTTTTATATATGCTATTATAAAGTAAGGGCACCTACAACTCCAGACTGCTTTTAACTTTGTAAAAATCTCCATTTGATCAAATGGGAGTGAAATCATGCACCGCTGCAGCTATGTGTAGCAGTGTCAGTATTACTTGAAAATTTCTGTAGACGTTCCTCCTATAGAAGTTGAATGCTAGACTTTCTGTAGGCATTGTCAACCACTCCTTGGACTTCCAGAACCATATATTATAATGTAGAAAACACACTGACAGAATGTTTACCATGTTCCTCATAGATCTCCTCTATGGGCTCTAGTTTGTAAATTTAGGGCCAGACCTTTCCAAAAATCTTTCAGACTTGCAGAAAGCCGAAGGATTTACAGCTGGTGCCAGAATGTCTGAGGTGTTGGCTCTGGTCTTGTCTTCTGATAGGGAACGGGGATTTCCTTATACTGGCCTTAATGGAGTGTCTCCATTGAACCTTCCAAGGTGAGGCACCACAATTTGTTTTTTCAGACCCTGAGAGGAAAATGGACATGTGTGAGGCCATACTGTGACGCTGTTTGTCATCTAGAAAATCATATGCCCGAATGACTGTTTTCTGCCATTTTAGTCCCGAGTTTTTCATCTTTGCCAAAGCACTTGAAACCACTGAGATTAACTGGGATAAAACCAGGTAACTAGTCATGATGAATCAGGGTGACAGAACTGCATGGCAAAATTTTGAATTTAAAATTGCTTTTAATTAATCTAATTAAAATTAATTGCTTTTGCTTCTTTGGAGAGTCTAGTCTGGAATGAGTATTTTCATCTTCCAGATCTAGCCCTTCATCTCTCCTCGTTTGCTTTGAAGTGAGTCTTTACAGCACTGACATTAGCTAAGAGGGCTATATTAAGAAAGTGGAAAAGCTCTGCTTGTCTATCACATTCCAGGATGGTTAGCTGAATTTTATAAACACAGCTTTGGTAGAAAAAATAGTCATTAATGGGAGCTGAAGTAAAAAAGGTATAGTTTGTGTGAAAGCTCTTAGAGGCATTATAGAGCACTTCTCTTTCCTCTTTAATGGCTATGTGTTAATATGGCCATTGGCTTTCTATGCATTCCTGTTAATAGTTTTTTATTAATTTT
>BOSO01004743.1:30368-88650 GCA_018403395.1 Gorsachius goisagi
CAGTTTCCATTAAACTCTTTGGAAAGGCTCAATATTGGCTAAGGATATGATTGTCTGCACTGGTGTCCATCAAAAGTCACTGTTTGCCAAGAACTGCCACGTGTTACCCTCTGAGATACTGCAGTTTCAGAACATAGCGGATGATTCTTGTCATACCTGTGCTGTTATTTAAGACACAATACTGACCTTGAACGGTGATTATTGTATACTATCTGCCTGAAAGTGCCTATCACATGGCGAAACTATATAAATAACAGGAATACACCATCTATGTGACTTAATTATCATTGAATAAACTTGTTTCACCTTTTAGATATTGAAAGGTTTGATGACTAGGTACTCCTTAGCATTTCCTAAGTCTACCAACCAAAAGTAACTTAGGACACCTGTTGGGATAATACTTGAACACGATACAAGAGACACAATAATGTAAAATACATGTTCATTTGCCCTTCACTTGCTTTTAATTGTTTTCTTCCATTATTTAGATTATTATTAAAAAGAAAAAAAATATGGTTTTAAAGGCATTTCTTTTTTTCACAACCAAGGTTTCATCCACTGTGGTCCTGCAGTGAATGAATTATTGTGGATTTATGAACATATTAATCATCTCCATGGAAACAGTTTGCAATTTCACAGGAGTTTGACTTCCCTGCATGACAATGAAAAAGGAAGGATTTGAAAAAGCATAGCTGAGGGGGGAGATAAAGCACGACTTCCAGCTCAGGCTCAGTCAAAAGTTATCAACAGCCGCTGTCTACTCCTGGGTCTGGGAGAGAAATCAGCCCTTCCAGTTTGTGGGTGACTAACAGCGACCACAAGACCTTTGCAGTCTGCAGGCAAGAGCTTAGGTCATGCATTGTACAACAGACTCAACGTGCCCTCCATGAAAGACTGTGTTTGTAAGAGTAAATTTATTTTTATTTTTTTTCACAATGGTTTTATTTAAAGAAGCAACTATCTGGTTATCTATTTGGCAATGGTTTGAAACTGGGGACCGCAGTAAATGAGACATATTAACTACAGAGGAGAAGATGTCTGGTGTGAGGCTGAACAGAAGTGTTGATCAATAAGACAAATGTGAGACGTTCAGTACATGGGTACAAAAATAAATAATGAAATTTTAAGAACATACTGTATAGAACAAAACTCAAAGAGGGAGGAAAAAAATAAAATTCACCTTGTTTTTTAACCAATTACTCCAGGAGTATTGTAGGACTCTATATATGCTCCTTGTCTATGCATATGGGAAGTCTTTTAGGCAGAAGTATGGGTTGCCAGGTTTGAATAGCTAAATGCAGGATCTATTCCCAAGGAAGAGGCTTGATTTCACAGAAGATGACATTCCTCACCGTATATTTGAGCCTAGACTGCAGGGTGGTAGCAGCCCCTTGTCTTTAAATGCTTGTCTTTAATGGGGGTTGCTTGACAAACAACCTGTGGGACACCATTGAGGCACAGGGCTAACCAGAAAAGAAATATCTGTAAAATTATGGGAATGAAAGATATCTCCCATGGTATTTCATGGTCTGATCCTGAGGCTTCCAAATCCTGCATTAATTTCTGTCAAGAGGATTTATGAATGCCCTTCTTTACCTAAAAACAGGCTCATGTTTCTTCAAGGCTGCAGTTATCAGAACCTAAAATAGCTGTTAGTAGCATATCAACAAACAGCCAAATGAAGAGTCCAAGAATAAATTACATTGATGTAATGAACTCAACTCATAACAGAAACCTGCTGTGAGATGTTCTAAAGAGATTATAAAAGAGTATAAATGAAATGGCAATCACCTTTCCAAAAAAAGGAATAAAAAAATATATGGATCATAAAGCAAACGGAAAAGAAACAGATGATGATGATTATGGTCCATTTTCATCATTATTTTATGTACTATTTTGCTCTAAAAGTAGCTTAATATTCTTGTTGCCAAATAAATTTACAGAGATGAGCCACTGTATATAAATAATCTGCATTAGGATGGTGTTCAGTTTTTCCTATCAGGTCAACAAGGACACAGGTAAGAGAGCTTTCTGCTATCTGAAATTCAAACGGGTATCTTGTGTGAATATCATGAGACAAGCTGATACAGTGAAACTTCCAAGCAGCATTGTGGTGACTGAGATATTCCTCTGATGGTGGTGATAACTAGATGTACACGATCAAATAACTATTAAATGGAATAACTGTGCATGCGGGTAGTGAGTGTTGTAGTGCTGTGCCTTTGGCCAGATGCTGGCATCCACACAGCAAGCAATTGGATATTCATTCCCATCCATTAGTTTACAATCCATGAGCCAAAGTCCTGTAATAGTCTGGGAATGGAGAAGTTGTCTGCTGACACGAAAATTGCTGAAAACCACTCTTTTCTTTTTAAATGCCACATATCTGCTTTCCAGCATTTCTTTGGACTTGATGTCAAGTGTCTGGAGGGCACATGGAAAACTCCCACTGATGGGATGCTGGGCGCAGTGCTGTGGGTGATGGGGAAAGGTGAAGGACCAGTGAGCTGAGCCAAAAACTGTGCCTTTGGAAATTTTAACTTTGTTTTTACTTGTTTTCAGAGTAGCTAAGTCACTCTGTGTCTTGATGTCACCAGCTGTAAGGCTTAACTTCCCAAATAGAACTCTTCCGGTTAATTAAGTAAATTCTGTAAAGCCAGACGGAGCAAAGACAAAATTCCACACAAGTATAAACCAACATGAGTTATAACTGTATGCATCTCGGTTTTCCTTTAGTTTTTGGAGCTTCAAGATACACACACTGTAATGAGTTATGCTTATTTAAGTATATTACTATTTTTCCCCTGGTTGTTCCGCTTGTGCACAATGCTGCAGTGCACAGCTACATGGCTTCCAGAGCTAAGCTGGTGTCTTCATGACTTTCTGCTAAACATTTTAAACGTACTGAAGTTTTAGTGAGACTTTCATAGCCCTTCTGATTCACTAAAACCAGAACAAAAACATCAGATCCTTACTTATTTTCTACCTAGCGATGAACTTAACAGAAGACCTAGCTACATGCAAGTTGTTACTGGTGTTTTTACAAAACAGATTATGTGATTTCACGTTACATAGTACTCTGGCAGGGAATTCGTTAAAAATAGCCCGCATATTATTCACGTGTGGTAAGAATTTGGTCTTTGCTGGTCTTCAGTTTTGTCTGTTTTGTCTTTAGGCAGCACATGATTGTCCTTCACTGTCCAAGTTCAGGCCATATTGAGTTACTTTATTCCCTGTGGTTGCTTCCTTCACTGTTCAGGTTATCCAAAGCCATTCAGGTCTTCCAGCAGCTGCCCAGCACTCATGAAACGGGAATTAGCTCTGAAATATCAGGTTAAAACACAACCAACACTTCTCCCAGAAAAGGTACTCTTAGAAATTAATTATGGTCGTAAAGCTGCCAATAGTTTCTTTCCATAACATTCAGTCTTATTGCTCAGGCAGAACTGATCTCTACAGCTGAAGTTCTTCATCTTAGTAATAGCCCCCTAAGTCACTTTTTGGTGATGATTATATTCTTTATTGACCTGAATGTGAAAACCCCATAGCCTATTATAACGTGTCAAATACTTCTAGTGAATATTTTCAGAAAGGTTCCACTAATCAGAGCTGTGGTTGACTACACTCTTAAAAACTGTGTGTGAATTGAAGGAAAGTGTTAAATTTGGTCAAAGCAAGAAAGAATGGAACATACCTTGGCTCAACTGAAACACCAATACTTAAGATGAGAGGAGTTTTAGCTTCTATTGAGAAAGATTCTTTAATGGAACATACTGTTTTTAATCTGTAGGTTTTGAACATTGCTGTGCTTGCTTGATAATTCCCTGGACTGTGTCAATATCCTAGTTATATTATATGAAGAAATAAATATACATTATGTAAAACAGAGTAAAAAAAAATGCTAATATTCTTACTAAAAACCTTGCGAAGTTGAAATCAGCTGGAGGAAGATAGCAAGGTCACCTGACCTTGTCAACACTAGGTATGCATGCCATTATTCTAGGTAAAGATCTGGCATCTAAATGTAACCACATTTTGGGTTAAACCACATTATCTGGGTAAACCACTTGCCCGTCACTGAGGTACAGTATAAGTATTAAAGCAGAGGGCTGGGAAATTGTTGTGGTTTAACCTGGCAAGCAACCAAGCACCACACAGCTGCTCATTCTCTGCCCCCCCCGCCCCAAGTGAGATGGGGAGAGAATCAGAAAAAAAGTAAAACCCATGGGTTGAGATAAAGACAATTTAATAAAACAGCAGAGGAAAAGAATAACAATAATAATAATGATAATAGTAATAGAATATACAGAATATACAAAAGAAGTCACACACAATGCAATTGCTCACCACCCACTGACAAATGCCCATCCCATCCCCAAGCAGTGATCACTCTCCCCTCCCCAGCCAACTCCCACCAGTTTATGTACTGGGCATGATGCCCTATGGTCTGGAATAGCCCTTGGGCCAGGTGGGGTCGGCTGTCCTGGCTGTGCCCCCTCCCAGCCCCTTGTGCCCCTGGCAGAGCAGGGGAAGCTGCAAAGTCCTTGCCTGGTGTAAGACCTGCTCAGCAACAACTGAACCATCAGGGGGTTAGCAACATTCTTCTCATCCTAAATCCAAACCACAGCACTGTGGCAGCTACTAGCAAGAAAATTAACTCTGTTCCATCCGAAACCAGGACAAACTAAAATGACCTGTGCTCTTTCTCCTGATGTGTGACCTTTGGCAAATCGCACACAACTGCACTTTCAGAAATGGCTTCTTATTTTCAGTTCTACTTTCCAAGCATCCTTTATTCATTATGTGAATGACTTTAGGCAATAAGATATGAAGACTGGGCCAGCTGTCTGAAAAAAAGGAAACACTGAAAAATAGGGCTAAAAAATAGACTTTTCTCTGTCTGTGCTCTGCAGTTTTACGATGAAGATGTAACACCTACCCAATAAGCCTTTACTAACCCCAACTGTTAACTGTTAAGCTCCTGAGAAAACCTAGGGAGGTGCAATGAACTGTTTACTCTTATTCGAGCTAATAGAGTCAAACCATTTGTTTTTAAATACACCCTGAAGAGCACCAGGAGGGATGTGTGGTGGTGCTCACTCTCTGCCCTTTGCAGAGGGCTGCTGGCAGGGGTGTGCCTGGAAGTGCCTACAGCTGGACGAGCCCCATCTGCATTCTCTCTCTCGGCTGTGGCCATGCTGCAGACCAGGAACAGCTGCTGCCAGCAGAGCACCTTGGGGAGGGAGGGGGCTCTGGGGAGGAGATTTATCAGAAATGAAAGGGTGGAGGCAGTGGAGGATAAAGCATGGTTATTTGTTGTTGGTGTCGAGTCCATGGGCTGAAGTGTACAGAAAGTCTGGGTGTTCCTGCTAGCCTATTTCTGGGAATGGAGCAGTTGTTGCTTTCAAGGTAAGGAGCATGAGTTGTGATAAGCTTCTCACTGAATAGGAGATTGAGGCTGGATTTGGTTCCCCTGGGTTGTTACTCCCTGTTAAGCTGCTGTAGGAGAGATGATATACACAGAGTGGTTAATGTAAGTTTGCTTGCAGTGGCTATATATACATATGTATGTATATGTACTCATGAGCCATGCCTGTGATCTGAGATCCAGCAGCCTCCTGGGCCTGTGTGTGAGCATAGGCTGTTCCTTATACTGGTGTCAGGGTGGAATCTGGGTGTTTGCTTTCCCCTGTACTTTGGGAAGCAGTTCTGTAGGAACGAGGCTTCCAAGTTTTGCCTTGAGCCTTGGGGTGGTTTCCCACCAAATTTTGCCTTTCCTCGGTTGAACGAAATGATAGGAAGGGGCCTTGAGAAAGAGGTTGTGGCTGGCTGACATGGCAGGGGGCTGTAAGGTCTCTCTCGGACCTCTATTTTCATGGTTTCATCTGCTTTTGTATTCATCCTGGTTTTGAGCTCAAAATCCTGCTATAGTGAAGTCTCCTAAAATTTACTGTCCTGATGACTGATTCTGGTCATTAATCACCTGAAGGGGAGTGGGTCACTTGCTTGGTAGTAAAATGTATTACCTGTGAGTGAGAGCCCAGGGCAGAGCGGTGCAGTGTGCTGTCGTTACTCAGAGTTGTGAAGGGTAAACAAGAAAAAACATGAGCAGGATGTGCAGTGTGGAAGAAAACCTGTGTGGATACAGTAAGATGGAGAGTGGTGTCTTGCTGGATCCTTCTTCATGAGAAACATCTTATAGCAGTAAGACCGCTGCTTTGATTTTTCTTCTATGCTGACCTTTACACCTGGGAGCTTTCAGCACCTTGCATATAATGCAAACTAGAAGAATCAACTCCTTCCCAGTACAATTTCCGCTCTTTAGGTCTCGGAAGTGGCTGAATAAGACTACTTAAGGCCACCTGTAAGTCCTGGTGGACCAACCTTATAGCTCTGTAGGCTTCAAAGTAGAAGTTCAGCTTGGTCCATGGCTGCTGAGCCCAGAGGAGTTTTTTCTGGCTGAACATCACGGTGCCAAAATTCTCCCCTCTGATGTTTAGAGAAATGTTTGCTGTTACTGGCTTAAGTTGTAATGGACCATCTGGTGGTACCACAAAAATTGTATATGCCCTAGCAACATTTCTAATAAATTGAGATTTTTGAAGAGGAAGCAATTGGACAGGCATGCAGTACTGTTTGTAGGTATTTCCTGTAGCGGACTGACTTATCTTGGTCTGTCAGCTGGTGTTTACAGCCTGAAGGATCAGGCCCCTGTTCTGATGCATGAAAAATTTGCTAATTATAAACGATGTAGCAGCTGGAAAACCCCACAACAAACCAGCAGTATGCCTCTCTGAGTCAGGTTTAGTTGATGAACCAGAAGATCCTTCAAAATCAGCCCTCTAGGATTGGGACTTGCATAAGAGCCTGTGGCAAACTATTTTTTTTTTTCTTTTTTCCCCTCCCATTCCCTGTTGTTCTCTGTATTTGATAGTCTGGAGGTTGTGCTTTGTAACAGCTCATTAAGTTTTTGCCTCTGGGCTGCTGAGATGAAGCTTACCAGGATGTAGGGGGGAAAAAAAAACCAAACCAAACCATAAAAACCCTGGGGCATGGACCTCCCAGCCCCTGCCCCCCCCCCCCCCCCCCAAACCCTGAAAAGACAAAATTATTGGGTTAGTACTCACTCCTGTTGAACTTGCAGTTAACATGTCTGGAAAGGAAACAAAATCAGTCATAGGCAATGCTTTTTATGCCTGACAGACTGAAAGATAATCAAATGAAGGTGTTCAGTTTGCTTTCCTACTAATTATCAGATCCTCCAAATTCCTATTGATCTGAACAAAGTTAATTCTCTGAGGAAAATAGAATACACCCCTCTTACTTTAATCTAAAAGGAACCATTCCTCTGTATGTTGTTTAACATGATGCAAGACCTGCCTTCCTAATCGATGCTATCTAGAGCATTTTGAATGTTCTGCAGAATCCTTATGGTAAGAAGAAAAGTATGAGGCCTAAAGAACAAAGAATTTTTGTGTGTGTGTATATATTGTATAAAAAGTTTTTTTTCCTTGCACTTCCAAGCTGACCATGCACAGGCTTCAGCCAACAGGTGTCCACATAGATGCAACAACAGCCACTGAACTTTAGGGACAGGGAAAATAATCGTAGCTGTTCTCCTAGATGCTGTAATTTAGCACGGCAAAACAATACTGTTCTCTGCATCTGACCACGTATCTGGAGGAGAATGAGTGACACCACCATTGTTTGTGTTGTCATGAAATTGTTCAGCTACCTCGGTAGCTCAGCTGCATAATCAATCACTTCCAACAATTAAGACAATGCAGTTTGTTGGCAGCTGACAACCTAAAGTGCCAGCTGCCAATTTCTCTAGCTTGTGGGTTTTTTGGTTTTAAAATTGCACATGGATGGGAGTCACCCAACATTTCTTTCTTTTCATAATAACTTTTCCTGCTGTGTCTCACAAGCATTTATCACAGGGCACGACAGCCGAGTCAGCACAATTGTTGAGGTGAGATCTTTGTTAACATGGAAATCATAACTTTTGTTGGTGGCATAGTAGCACTCCTCAGAGTTTCTAAATGAGATGGATAAAGAGGCTAAAGAACTGCAGTATTAACTATTTTTATAACTGGCTTCTCTTTCTAGTGAAAGAATATTAGCGGTATTCAGTAGTTCCAGTTTCTGAAGAATATACAAATATTCATTTAAGGCTCTTGGTTTAATGTTTCAAAACCTGCCAGCAATAAAGAGTTGATGCATCTTGCTGCCATTGATCTTTAGGAATCTATTTTTCTGGAGCAGACCTGCTAAAATGTCCTGCCCTGTGAAACTCTTTCAGTAGAGTAGGTATTTCTTTACAATCTTTAACATATTTCTCCAAGTAGTCTGGTAACTGTGTGTATTATGATGCTTTTCTTGGGGGGTGGTGATGGAGAAATATTACTTGACTGGAAGTCTTTCTGCTTTGTCCTGTTGTATGTACTGACGATTTGCCTACATAATGAAAATAGTTTAGATTCGGGGAAATAATCTGTAATACAGCCCTACAGTTTACTTCCCAGCTTTGCATAGCACTGTACAGAATCTCCAAATACCCCTATATGTTATGCTGGTAGAGCTTCAGCAAGTGTGAATTCAACATGAGGCTAGCTGAAGGAGGAATTAGGTAGCCTATGTTAGACAGAGCAGCTGTCCTTATGGAAAGGAGGCAGAAAGATGAGATTGAAAATTGTTGGGTGAGAGACGAATGGTTAATATGCCCTTGCAATAATAAGGGGCTTAATTATTCTACCTTAATGTTTTGTAACACTGATATTTGCTTTAATGTTTAGTATCTCTCTGCTTAAAGCATACTGAGAAACACTTTTTAGCACAGTGGCTTTTGCCCTTTTGGAAACAGACAGCCGAGATCATCCTGTGCCTGTTGGACTCGGTGATAGCTCTGGGGCTGAGATCCAACGCCGTATGGGCAGTCCTGCTGTGGCTCCTGGGCATTGCTGGAATCTAAACCCAGCTCCTTATGACCAATAACAATACTTCTAATTATGCAAGCTAGCATAAGCAAGTCTCATGCTGTGGATCATAAATTAATCACAGACTTAAGGATTACTTTTTTTTTTTTCTTCCCTGCTTGCTCATATGCAAGGGTGCACTCTGATTACTGAATGCCAAAAGAGAAGGAATGGTCCTTGGCTAACAGGAGTCTGACTGTGGCTGCTGCTCAAAGAGCAGGTATCTGGCGCAATGGGCTAGTAACTGCAGGGCTTATGCTAAAATACTGCAGTCGCGTGTCTGCAGGGTTGTTAGGATCACTTCTGCTCCACTCTGGTCAACATTTATTTTGGCACTGGTAGGGGCGAAGGCTGTTAGAAAGGTTGTGACTACACAGTTTTCTTTCTAAGCTGGCTAGCAGTTTTGCCTTGTGTACACATTTGCTCCCTTGACCATCCCGCACCTTAACCCAGATCGCTGGATTTGTTCTCCAAGAGTTGTGGTGCATTTATTCTGAAGAAGAAAATCCAGATGGAAGACTTCCCCCTTCTCCATGACTTTTTGTGACATCCCTCTTTCGCATTTAGATTTCTATGATTGTAATGTTCTTAAATGTTGTTTCTCTTTAGATTTTAATCAAATCTTTCCTGAATTAATGGCTTTAGCTTCAAAACTTCATAACTGGTTAGATCTTTGTCAAGCACTTGTAGTAATTTGCTTACTGCAAATCCTCACAGAATGAAATCAATCTTACAGAAACATTCACTGACAGAAATCCATCTGCTCACATTACTGCCTGGTTGTGTTTCAGGGTTTACTTTTCCTCAGTGTTTCCCTATATTGATAGGGTTGTGCATGAATTAGTGTGAACTACATCTAGTAAATCTACAATCACTACATAGGTATCTCTGGTTTTTTTGAGACTTTCCTTTTTCCTTGCTTTAACTGTATTAAACTTTGCACATATTGAACCTCAGTGTCTACTTACCTTGCCAAATCAACTTTGCATTCAATGGCATGTCTCAAATATTTGTCCTTTAGAAACTAGGTGGACTTTATTTTAACTTGCCATTTAGTTTTGTAATAAAACCAATGTATTCTTCCACAAAGAGAACTGTATTTTAAAGAATAATAAGGAAGTAGTATATTTAGTTCTACCTTCTTGCTACAGCTGTTAGGCATTGATGGTGTCCACTGAGGCATGGATGAGATCTTTTCATGAAGGAAGCTAGAAACAAAGCCTTGGTTCCCATATGGATTTCTTTCAGGAGCTGGAAATATATAAAAACCATCACAGAAAGAACAGATGAGTTGGAGAAGGCTGCTAAGCAGGTTGTTTCTTTATATTCTTTCCAACTCTTCTGAGCTGCTTTTTTGGTGGCATCTGGAAAAGTGCTGCTCTCTGAATGAGATGTGGTCAAAAAGCAGTAGGCACTTGGTATTTAAAGAGGCAAGAAAGGAGTTTCGGATTAAAGATAAATGAGATGAGAGGTTGAGGCTGCCTTTGCAGTAAATGAGTTGGCAGAACTTCGAACCAGAGCAAAGAACCAAGTGCAATGAAGACACAGAGCATGTCTCTGCAGCATCCTGAAAATCTGTAAGCGGTTAGAGACTTGTCTCGCCACTCTGGTAAAGGGGTGGCCAAGTTATAGACAATAAAGTTGATTATACAAGAAACCATTAAGTTTATTTAGAGAAGGGATGATGAGAAGCTTTAGCTTCCTTGTGATTTAAGCCATGCATTGAAAGTCCTTTGTCATGAGTGAACTGTTTCTGAATGTCTGCTCAAGGCAAGAGGGTTGAAGTATTTTTATATTTTTAGCTATTTTCTACGCTTGTGGTTTTTATATGCTAATATGTTTGTTTCTTTCCAGCCTTTAGAATATTCATTTCACAAAGTCTAAAATTTGACACCTGCTGTAGCTTGTATTATCACTTTCACCCTTAGAAACCCAGAAATTATTAAGGTGGAGTAATTGCTATCCGATTATATAATAACTACTTTAATCCAGAATCATAATATGATTTAAAATGAACCCTTTTGTGCCATTGATTTCAGAATAATTACTGTTATATTGTACTTCTGCAAGAGTTATTCTCAGTTAACCACTTGAAAATAATATGCTCTACTTATTGAAAAAAATAAATCTGATTATCCCCCAAAGCTCAATATTCTTCCTACATCTGTGCCTCAATTGTATGGAGGCACATAATCGTAATGTTTGCTGGTGACCTGAGAGATGCTGAAATAGGCTCCTTTCTGTACCCAGTCTAAGAAATATCAATAGGCCTAATACCTAATTCAAAGTAGACTTTTTAAATGGTGTTTTTTTTCCCCCTTGAACCAGGGAGATGGTAACTCTTCAGGCCTGATGGGTTTGTCAGTTGTGTTTAATCATGAAAGGGTGTTAAAGACACAAGGAAAATGTTTTCCTTTTTGTTTTTTCTTTTCTTTTCCTCTCTTCTACCTCTGACTTTCACTTGTGTCTATATATACGTAAAGTTTCCCAGTAAGACTGTCAAATTAGGATCTGTCAGTCTATTTGAAGCAAGACTGAATAGGAAGGAGAAGATATCTGTACTTATATCTATAAGAAAAATATCATGTGATTCTTCACAGGTCTGTGGGAGCATTGTCATTTTGAGTGCAGAGCACTTCTGTAAGTCTTTACAGAAATGGAAGAAAAAATTTTTACCTTGTTTATCTGTAGAGCCATTGTATTCGCAATGAAAGAAGATGGTGGCACATCAAAGAGTGTTTCAAGCCAGCAAGGAAAATTATCTAAATAGAAAAGGTCCTTGAATTCTCTGTCCTGCTCTGAGGGCCTTGAATTGGGTGGTTGCACAACGTGATGGTAAGAGAAGCAAAAGGTCGTTGGTGCTAGCAAGTTCAAGAGAAAAGTTGGTCAGCTGTCCTTCTGAACTCTTGAATTCATACCTTGGTGGGAAAGGGGATTTTGAACAGGAAAATTGGGTATTCTCAGCTCTTCCTGATTCCACAGAAGCTCTTGTGTGGCTCCTTCCCTTCTGTATGGCAGAGGTGGAGAGGAGGGAAGGGCATTTGACTATTCATTCCCTTTGCATCTTCCCCAGCTGAGAGAACAGGAAAGAGTTTTGCTGCTTTAGTTATTGACAAAGCCTTTTTTTGAAGAGATGAGAGCTACTACATTCTCTATCTGAACATTACTTGGATGAAACAGATTGATAAATAGAAAATATTATAGTGGAATGAATGACAAGACACTAATATTTTACTGAAGCATGCATTTAGCTGCAGCATGTATTTGTTGCTAATAACTATAATGAGTTAACACCTCTTTGTCACAGAAGATCCAAAATTAAATCTCAGATCTTCTTTATAGGTCACATTTGGAGTGGCTACAGGAAAAGATATTGTTAAAAAGAGATCCAAGTTTTACAGCTTTTGTTATATGTAGACAAGATTGTCACATCTTTTGAATGAGCTTAAGAATATAGGTCAGCAAATTTGAGAGCACATGAGCAGGCTGATAAAACAAAAGTTGAAAGACTAATGTGTCAAGTATTAGTTGCTGCAAGATTTTACTTGTCCCCTGCAGCATGAGGACTAAGTAAATAATTTACAAAACTCATGTTAGTCCTCATGGTGATACTAAAAGATTCTTTCATGAATTTATAAATTTCTTCTGGGAAGAGATTTCAATGGTTTTGGAGCTGTGGTGTTAAGGAGTGTGTTCCTTTGGTCTGTCTAGTTTTAAATAAGTGATTTTCCCCCACTCCTTCAGGATGCGTAGCTATGCTGTTCACTATTTCTGGAAGGTCATGCTGAAAACTCCAGTTACTGGAGTAAAATATAGCATATTTTAAAGTACAGTTCAAATTGTTATTGAAATGAAAGGTGAATTAGTACTGAAAGTGCAAAGCAAGTGCTAATTGAGTCAGAAGTTACTTTGCTTGTACATTTTTTCCTCCTGTGTGTAACAGAACAGCAATACTAATCTCATCAAAACACATAATCCTCTTTGATAAACCTCCAACCCTCTTGAACTTATTGCTGCCCCATATGTTTTTTGGGCAAGTTCTCCCTGCCTGAATTCTTCAATTTCTCTCTTAGTATTGGACCCTGTTTATCCGTGGAAGTGTTGACATTGCCACTGTCCATCTGAGCCTGCTGGCCATGGAAATTCTATAGTGGTGACTGCTCCTCTGTGTGCTGGTGACTGCTGTCTCTCTAGAATGTGGCTGGTGTCTTGGCAGCCTGGTGTGTGTGTCAAAAAGCCTTTAGACACTTGTCCTGTTTATCTTAACCGTGGGGCTCGGGTCACCGCCAAAGGAAAGCATATTTATAGCTTGAATATTTTATTTTAGCACTGCCTTCCTGAAGGCATTTCTGATTCCTTCAGGTTCATTGGGCTCCATGAGACTCCTTCTGGTTTCTCTGCTTCAGGCAGAGTTCCATGATTCAATGCCAGTCTTCCCTTACATTGTTTACAGAAGGTTTTTTTTTTTTCTTCTAAATATGCATCGCCCTTTGGATTTTATAAATGATCAGCACCTTCTGGTTTTGGCGCTTTAAGAACCCTCGGCAAGTTTGAGAAATGGCTTGTTTTGGATCATCTTTCCCCTTTTTACTTTCCTAAAGCCCTTTATTAATTTAAACAAATAGGTTATTTATAGCAGACCTCTTGAGCCAGGTCAGCCTCCAGTGCTCAGAAAACATTGCGAAGCTGCTGTGAGTCTACGTCATCATGATGCTTTTAAATGAAGGAAGGTGAGCAGCAGAGTGATATCTGCTGCTTCTGTATGTATTCCCACCACCATTCCCACCTGTACTCCCCTGGAGTCAACCCCTGGGATGTTTATAACATACTTCTTGGCATGTCTTCACAGAGACGTTCCTGTGAATTTCCTGCTTTTTTGGAAGAAAAGAGCTGTAAGTTATCTCTGTGGGAATTTCTTGGGTATCAGATTTTTTTTTTGTAAGAAAAACTATACGAAGCGAAAGTATATGTCTAGGCAGAAGCAGTTTACTAATGTTCAAAATCTAATTTGAAAACTACATTCTTTCAGTCTTCACATGAAGGCAGCAAATTCAAAGCTTTAATACACTCTCTGAAAGCAAAGCTTTACATCTTGTCCTCCTGTTGTCCCTGTCCTGTCTTTCCCCCTTATTTCCTGGACTTTTTTATTTACCACTTCAATACTCCTCCCTCTACCTTAAGCTTCCTCCTCCCCTGGGTTTTCCTTCACTAGTTAGAAAAAAGATAAAACAAAGTTGCCTATTAATCTGTTTTTCCCAGAAGATGGCAGAAAATGGGGAGTAAATAGGGCTTGATAAAAAGTTTGTTTCCCATGGATAAATAAGGAAGAGGTTGATGTGTTTGGGTGTTTTGCTCTTGTTTGTTTGTTTTTTTTTCTCTTGACTTGTACCGCTTTACCCTGATGCACCCTTTCTTCTCTTCTTCCTTCACCTACCAGAACTTTGAAACTGCTCATGTTAGTGCAGAAAAAAAAAAGCTCAAATCTGTGACAAATATTTGCTGTTAACCTGGCAATGGAGACAAAAACCTACTGAAGATCAGATCTCATGAGAGGGCCCTCAGAGCAGTGGGGAGCAATGACTTTGACCCAAGGGAGGTTCTGCTAGGCCACTTCCATCACAGCCATGGCTTGAGTTGCAAGTGGTTTCCTCATTCAGAGACTGAGCATTGCTCTCTCATGCCTCCCGTACTTGAACTGCCTGCTGCACAGTATCGTTCAAATGCTGTTCTCCAACAGTGACCAGATGCACCTCCTGAATAATCACATTTGGATTTTATTGCTTCCTATTTTTAACTTAAACCCTAAAACGCTGAGACAGCTAAATGTGTTCTGAGCCACTTTATAAATCCCAATAGTTCAAACATATGACCTGTGTTAAGTTGGTTAGGATATACACTCCTCAATGTTTTTGCAAGAAAAGGATTACTTCAACGCTATTCTAGGCTAGGATTTACAAGATTTTGTCATTAAATATGCATTTTTATGCTGTTTCCAAAACATGACTTTCATTTTATTGCTAAAGTGGTATAAATTCCACTGCAAACACTCCCAGTTTGCTATGAAATACTATTTATAGAGGAAACAAATGTAGCTGCAATCCTATATTGATGCTTTACTGGCCCAAGACGAGCTGTATTACATACCTGACAATTACGAACAGAAAAGCAAGAAAAGGAAATGCTGTTTCAAGTGATTGTGGGTTTCATGTGGCATCGTAGGAGATAACACCAAATAGTGACTAATAAGATTACTGATCAGGAGTATTTGAAATACCAAATCAGGGTGACAGTAACACATTGTCCTTTTATGCTGTCTCTGTAGTTCTAACTGTTCCCAGTTATTATTGATGAAATGGTCTCTTCAGAGGACTGTGCAACCGCAGCCTTTGCTGAGAACTTGGGCTTGGAGATACTCCTTGAATGCCTTGAGTGGTTGAGCTCTGCATGTGTTGGACAAGGAGCTACAGTTCCTATGCTGAAGGGCTGCTGCGCGTCAGTAGTTGTTACCTGTACTGGTGTAACTGCCCAGGAAGAGCCCTATTTCCCTCTGGTCTCACCTATCCAAATGATCTCCTCTTCTGAGCATGCAGAAGCACCTGTCCTCACTATGGTGCTGGAAACCATGAAGGGGAAGGGTGTAGAGTAAAACATTGGAAGGCTTTTGCATGAAGTACTGATTGCATCTCTAATCTCATATTTTATAGTGGGATATAAACCCCTATGTTCTACACTTTGTCCAAAACAAACTCCATAACTATTTAATTTTAAAACTTATTTTAGTCCCTGTTGACAAAAAAAAGCTGATGATGCCACTGTAAGTGGGCCAATATTCATTTTTGCTTCCCTGTATCAGGGGCTGGGGACAGCAGTAAGAAGAGTGCCAATATGAATACAACTAGTCCTTAGGTTTGAGAGATATCGGCAGTACTGAGGATACAAATATCTGGTTGTGGTGCCTTTGGACTTTGCAATCAATTTGTTGTTATTCGTCTTCTAAAAAGAAGACATGCCAAATATCCCCAAATGCCTCTTGCTCATTTCTTTGTTCTGAAAACCGCTGGTGTTGGTTAATCTCTGAAAACCTGGAGCCCTTGTAAGAGCTGTTCGATTTTTTTTTTTTGAGCTGATTTCAGGGTAGCTTGTTCTGGGGAATTAAAGATGACTCTAGGTTAATATTTTCTACAGACAAAAAAATGTAAAGCAGGAAACTGCCCTCACTCTACGGTCACCAGCTGATTGAGTTGGTACCCAAGCAGTTACCCCACCAAACAAGGATTTTGATTGAAGGAACGCTAACTCCAGCTGGATTAGTCGCAGGTCTGGGCTGCGTGGGAGGCTTCAGCTCTCTGTGTGAGATGGACAGACCAGGGAATAGAATACTTCTGTTGGAAGTAAATATTTTTCTTCCTTCCATCTTGGGTCCAGAATTTGCAGATTTTGTAGCTGTCTTTATGTGTGTGGGTACTAAAGCGTTTGGCACTTAATGACAATTTTTCCTTTCTTTATATTCCAAAGGGATTTCCTTACAAGTAAAAAAAAAAAATCTTTGTCATGTCTTAGCAGTCAAATCGTACAAAATGCAGAGCAATGGATAGCATTTTAATGTTAGTAGGTTTGAGACTTAATACAGCGATCACTTGTATGTCTTAACAGGGATTAGGTGAGAAAAAACTTAGAGTTGAGATTGACTTCTTGGAAATTTTGAAATGATAATCCAAATAAATTCAGAAAAACAGCTCGTGCATCGTCCTCACCCCAACACGAATAAGTATGTAAAACCCTACAAATTAGAAATAAAATAATGTAAGTAATACAAATGAGCTGATGCAAACCGCTGTAATCTGAGATTCTTTATGATTAAATCAAAAATGATAAAACAAGTTTATACCACTAAAGCTTTGTAAATTAGTTTGTCTCAGTGAAGATGCTATGGGTGGATGGTAAATTGTGTTAGTTCTGATGTCATGGTAATTGCACAGTTCTGAGGTCTTAATTGTGTGGCTGCAAATAACAACTTTGCCTGTACTTTCTTGACATATTGAGTTTGAAGAGCTCCTGTCTCCAAGCAGTCCATTGCCATGCTGAGATCTATTTTGTCAATGACTACAGGATGCTTCACTCAGTATGCATATCTGTTGGGAAAGTGCTAATTTTCCTGGCAAGTGAAGGACTGAACATCTGCCAGTCTTCACTTCCCAGGCAGCAAACAGTGCAAGGAAACCACTTTCCACACTGTTGAGGTGTCAGTGCTGTCACAGCATGTATTAATACTGAATGGGAGACATATTCATTCCTAAGCACTGGATGGTCAGTGTACTAAAATAGGTAGCCTGATTTTGTCAATCAATTAAAGCTTAATTTAATAATATGATTCGGTGTGGGGTTTTTTTAAGAAACTAAGCAGTTATAGTATAGATGTGCCGATGAATTAAATGCAGCACTTTACACACCACCCTCAATTCAAAATATAAAACCCCCACTAACACACCTACACCAATACCCAAGGAACAAGACCCCAACCCCAAGAGTGTTTTCTTTATTTAAAAACTCCTTTCCTACAGCTCTCATTCGGTTAATGTGGTTTTCATAATGAGGCTGTTGAACATCTGCTGTATTTGGGAAATTGAGGAAGACGAGGCCGTTTGGAAAAGTCTGTGTGTCTGTGGGGAGGGAGCCCTGTTCCGAGAACACCACCCAGCTGCCTTACAAGTTTTGGTGTAATCAGGTTTCATTACAATGTAGTATAATGTGTGGAGCAAGGTTATAAAAACGAATTAAATGGTAGCAGGTTCTTTTATAACTCAGTTAATGTACAGTGTAACTATTTTCACGTACACTGTTGAAAGAAAAGAAGCCTTTAAAATACCAACTTTTTTGTTTTAATTTTTACTAGCATGTTTGTTGCAAACAGACCCTGGGAATGACGTGCCCTAAAGAGAGCGGTCGCCTCTGCTTGTTGTGTACTGGAGGTCAGGTGTGAAAAAGTGTATGTCCCTCTGGGGAGAATGGGCAAGAAATACCCGTGATGTGTGGTTATGTGCCAACTACTTAAACGAATTCTCTCTGAAACTATCAGAAGTCTCCTGTCAAACCTTTTACTTACTTTTTTTGAATGCATGTTTAATGCAAAAATAAACATCTTCAGACAGTATTAAACCTGCCAAAATGAGTAAGGAATATACAGCTGGTCCAGATTGGTTGAATATTTAACAGGCTGGCACTGGACTTTTGATCTTGCTTGATTCTTTTATTATTTTTTCTCTTCCTGCTTAAAGGAAAAAAAACCCACCCCAAACCCAATTCGTGGAAGGAAGAGAACTGTCTCGGTATTGACTACTTTGCAAATCCCTATCTTGACCTGAGTGATTTAAGCATGCTATTTGACTGCTGTATTTATAAAGAAATTTCTTTGATTTGAGACCATGATAATATATACTGCATGTCGGGGATTGCAGCTGGACTGAGGGAGCTCTCAGAGCATGAGTCGGTTTTCTGACAACAGCTGCTTGGGGCAGCATCATTGCATGTTGGGAATATTAAGGACACATCTTCTTGCTGTAATTATTAAGCACTTCTAGCTGTTTCCCCCACCCTGCCCCATGTCTTTGTCGGGAAGTGCAACCATGTCGGCTGGCAGCTGGGAATTTATAGAGTGTGTGTGCTTTGAAGTGAAGGGTTTGCAAGGAAAATTACAGTTGCATCTATGAGGCTCAGGAAAGGGAATATATTCTCAGTTTAACAATGTGGTTAGTGCAAAGGCTTTCTTTCAAGAAGTGGCAATGTAAATTTCTCATACTGAAAAAAAATTTTATTACTAAATCTCATTTAAATGCTACAGGGGAACTTGCCTATTGACTCTTCAGGCTACAGGTACACAAAATCATAAATAAGCATCAAATTAAAAAGCAAGCAAACTGTCTGACAGAAGCATTTACAGTAAATAATATATGTCAATTATATGCCGAGGCCTTTCCAAACGAACAGTTCTTCCCAGCCTGGTGAAGAGCACAGAGCAGATGCTTCTGTGCATCTCTGCACCAGTGCTGAGTGACGGCTTCACCCTTCGCTGTGCTGTACAGTTTGAAATGCAGTAGGCGTAGGATGAACATCTTTGCTACTGATAAGATAAAAGGATATAAAGAAATCTGTCTGAAACTATCCATTCGCTTCTAAGACTTTTCTTCTAGCTGAAAATACTAGCAAAGGATTGTCAGCACAAATGAGGCTGCTGGATATAAAAAGTGATGGGACGGCAAAATTACTCCAGTGCTTCTCCAACATTTGCTTAAATAAAACCTACTTATTAAATTTTTTTCACCCATGGCTCTCCTTTCATATACCTTGGCTGTGTTGCATTTAATGTCAAATTTTGTGACGGATTTTACTGCTGAACTTGTAGGTGTAGGAGTCTCCAGATACTTAAAATGTGTATGGATGAGACGAATGAAGCACCACTAGCAACTAGTAGCTAAACAAAGCTAACCAGTGCAAATCACCTTTTGTTAAATAGATTTAATCAGGTAAGAAATACTAATCTCTCTGTACAAAGTCCTCTGTTCTCTTAATTAAAACATTGCTAAAAATAATGTGGAGGGAGTAGCTGTTAGAACAGCAAAGGTTAGGCAAGCCATTTATACTGGATACTTAAATAAATCTTAGATGGCTTGTCATTATCTCACAGTATCCTTGTGTTAAAGAAATATATCTGACCTTGAGTTAAATCTTCCAGTTCAGGATATTTCTGTTAAGATGTGTTATATGCACACTGAAAGTAGAGAGTCCTCAGAGACAGGCCAGTATACTTTCACAAAGTTTCACTTTGGCAAGTAAATGGTATTGTCAACAATTTTCTCCTCCCCTTTTTCTTTTCTTTCTTTTTGGAAGTCTTTTGGGGTCTAAGCCATGATTACTGCGCTGCTGAAGCTGAATAGGATGTTGATGTGGAAAAGCATTAAGCCACGCTGCCTGTGGGGGGGTTGATAGCTGTAACCAGTTATCTGCCGTTGATGTTCTCTTCCTTAAACTACTTCTGTGAAAAGTTATTCAGAGAGGTACATCGTAACTCATGGGAACATACGGTGTCATTTCTAACAGATACAGCCTGGGAAACTTAATTTTTATGAATGAGATAATAAATATTGACATTCAGGATTCAGTAGGATAAAACATTTCCCTCCCCCCCCCCCCCCCGTTCTGATTTTAACTAAATAAATTAAATAGTAACATGATAAGCTACTCTAGAGGGGCTTTTTATTGATTTCATTTTGGCTTATACATGATCTGTATTTATGGAAGTTGCATAGGAACATCAAACATCTGGTTGCATCTGCTTGCTTGCTCAAGTCTTTCTTCGTAAGATCTTAGGAAAACCTGTTCCCAAAATGGGAGTGGGATATGGAATTGTAGGGAGGAAAGGGGGAGCCTCCCCCCAATCCCAAATTATAATTTCTAGCAGGTGCAGAGAATACTGCTATTACATAAAAATGGCAGTGAAATAGAAAAGCAATGGCTTTTTCAGTGATGTACAGTAAAGGAGTTGCTCTGGATATGTATAAAAACTGCAGAGAAAGATCTTTAGTTTTGCATTAAAGAGACAAAATTGCCAAGCCCCACCTGAACAGGTCACCTTGTTCTCAAATTGTTAATGATCTGTGTTGTGTTTCTGGCAACTCTGAAGCCCAAAATTTGGCCTGTTTGCCTTGATGCTCAGTTTTGTGCTCTATTCTGCATATATATACACCTGGGATCAATCACAGGAAGATGGGAAACACCCTGGGTTGTTTTTTTACACAAGTCTCTTTACTATGTTAATTAGTGTAAAATATTATCCTGAAAGTTTGTCTTTAAACGTGCTTATTTTATGGCAATGTTCCAGAATAAGCAAGACTCCAAAAACGCAGAAGTACGAGAGCCTGACTAGGTAGTGCAATGGATAATTTAAAGGCAGTTGAAAAAAAATTGCAAAGATTTAATATGTCCAAGATATGCATAAGAGATTAATACCTACCTGACAATTTCCACACACTTCACAAATGATAGGGAGATGTAAAGTAAATTTGATTTTTCTTGAGATCTTGCATTTTGAGCTACTTTATTAGAAAAGCCATAGCACTTAAAAATAAATCTTTTTTTTTTCCTCAAGGCAGAAAGAAAATCTGGGATGAGTCCTATTTTTCCCCCTCATCCCCAAATTTGAGGTTAGAGTTGTCATAGCCTCAGGCCAAGGGGGGTCTACAGGAGCTCCTTATGCTAGAAATTATCACTTTATGTGGTTCTGCTTTCTGAGCTCTGTTCCCTGGAGCACAGAGTCTTGGTGATGCTCAAATTTTAGACCAGGAGTTTGTAAATTGTCAGACTTGCCTACAAATGGTGACCTTCTTTTTGGGAACACTTTGTGCATCCTAAGGCTTTGAAGGACCTATCTTATGCCGTTATTGTCTCTGATCCCATAGAACTACGTGCAGCCTTGCAAAACCCTACCTGCAGCAACACTGATGTAGCCAAGATGCCTTGTCCCACCTGTGGTGGTACCTGAAGCTTCATGAGATGCTTAGTTTGGGTACCAGATAACAGGCAAGTCATCCAAGTTACCTAGGGATGGTTTGAAACTGGAGACAATGCATTGCCTCTGGGTCTTTTGTTCCAAAGAAAGATTGTAATCACTGCTGTTCAGCATCAGCTCCTGGTGGCAGGCAGCCAGGAGCGATGAAGCAGCATTACACCCGGCAAAGTCTTGAATGTCAACACAGAGAAATGCCAGCATAAAACACAGGTAGGCTCTAGATCTAAGCCAGGCTCACACTTTAAATTCTGAGGTGTTTAAAAGGCCCAAGGTGATACTTTTATGAAACTTGTTTAATGAATTTAAAATATTTATTAGAAAGGCCGGTGAGATGTTACAATTAAAAAGGAAAGTCTGATTTATAAGGATGATCTTTTGATTAGACGTATGCTGAACTCTCTGAAAATTGGTTGGTGTGCAGGGCGTTGGTAACAAGCTTTTCATGTCTAAAGCTTTTGATCCATTAAGGTAAGAAAGGAAGAGTGAAGCACGTGACTTGCAGTGGCTGCTTTCCTTGGGCTTGCTGCTGGGAGAGAGGGAGATACTGCTGTCAGTTAAACTAAACTGTAATTTGGATAGGAATCTGAGTATTGGAAAAGTCTGTTAGAAGTAAGGCGACCTCACCCTTGAGCAGTGTGACTGTGCGGCAAGGCAGCCCCGCAAATGGGAGATCTGAGCAAGGTGCATTTGTGTCCGAGTGTCCGGCATTAATTTTGCTGGTGTGATATGATTATGGGATTTTTGATTCAGGCACATAGAAGGAGGAACTGGGGAAAAATGAATTGTTATTTTTCTTTTTACTTCTAATAGTTTCAGAAGGTGTATGCTGGTGCATAGGACAGTGTGTTCTGTAGCATATTCTGTAGATGCTATGTAGTAATGCTGAAGTTAAATGCAGCAATTAGTTTCTATTACTGCTGTAAAGAAGTCCTGGAATTGCAGAATCCTTTGTTGGAAACCTGAATTCTGCAGCTCCATGGAGGCTTTATCTAAATCCTATGTGTCTTGGGATATGTGGCATCTCACAGTGCTTCTCATGTCTTTCAGTAATAATAACTTCTAATTTCTTGTGTTATTGCAGGTGATCTCATTGTATCTTGAGGGTCTGTTCCAAGCAATATGGATGGGTAGTAAGAAATTAAAATTAAATAGTAAAATTTCAAAACTGTAGTGGAGGAGTTTGACATTTGATCTCCAGAGCTCTGCTAAATTTCCCAAACAAGCTATATAAACTCCAGCAAATATTTCAAAAACTATGTGAGCAGATGTCCCTGGGAACAATTTTTTTCCAAAAGGCTTTCAGTGTGAAGAGGTGCTCTGATAGGGAAAGACTATTTCTTTGTGTTATATTATGTAGCTTTTCAGGTGCTGTTATTGTAATTAACATTTGAATTCAGAAAAGACATCTTTATTAAAAAAATATTTTATCTACAGATAATAGTAATGTGTATATATGTCTGTCTTCAGCCTCTGCATGTATAAAATACGCTTTTTTAGGATGTGATATACCTGAAATACACTTTGCTATGTTTTATATTAGTGGGCTGATTCCCTTCAAAGTCAAGTGACAGGCTGCATTAAAGTCTGTGTTAGAAAAGACAGAAACCAAGTAACCTACCCCTCTGCCCCAGTTGTTCGTTCAGTCTCTGTCGTTACAGGCACCTCTAAAAATCCTATTTCACCCTGAAATAGGGTGGAGTGAATTTAAACAATGCCACTTTGCAGAAATCCTGGAAAAATGGCCAATATGTCTATAATAAATATTCCCTTTATTAATATTTATGACATCAACATAAAATTGAACATTAGGAATATAAAAATATCCGGGGTTTTTTTTGCTATTCTCTGTTCAATTTTTCCTATCAGCCTCTGACTGCCAGCTGTTGTGGATGGAGAAGTTTTTCTCTAGTTCAGTGTGGATAAATCTGGCTCCACTGAACCCCTGCTTATCACTTTTCCTCCCCGCACCCACGCTTCCAGCAGCCTGGCTCGGCATTTCCAACTGCAGCCTCCTCTCTGCGCGGTGCTGGACTCCAAGGGCACCTCTTTGTCCATCACCCAACTCCCTTCAGTTTGCTGCTGACTTTTTTTTTTTTTTTTAGCTCTGATTTTTCCAACAAGCAGACAGGGCACTACCTGTCACTTTGAGGAAAGGGAGCCTTATAGTGAAATTTACAATAAAATTTTTCAATTTGTATAGAAAATGAAAGAAAGTATTGGGCAAATTCACCAGAGATCATGCCTGGCGTCCCTCTCTGCTGAGCTGTGGCCTCGCATACATCTGCCAGCCTTCAGCAAACAGCTTTTAGCTGTTCGGTGGTAAATCAGATGCAACCTCTTTAACTCACTTTGACAATAGAAAATGCCCCCACTGTAGAGGATAAATGGAAAAATACCGTGTTTGCAGAGAGGTGGGGACCAGCCTGATGGACACCCCTGTCTCACGGTCAGATGCACTCGTGACATGAGTGGTCAGGGAGGATCTGGGACTTCCCTGGTCTGACCATGTCTATACTGTATAAACCCTTGTGCTATGCTTTATAAATTCAGGATTTTCTGGGCACGCACACACCTGTGGGCTGGTGTGGGTGAGCAGAAGCAGATATAGCAAAACCCAGCAAGTTTACTGGGGATTAACTTGCGGGACCTGATACTCCTCCGTGGCAGGGAAAGAATCATGGGTGAGATAGATGTGTATTTTGGGTGTTCTTGCCCTCATCTGTATGAAGGAACTAAACTTCAAAACAAAAGCTCCTCTTCTTTGAAGTGGCACAAGGTCAGACCTGCTAAGCCAGGCTTGGACCTTACAGCAGAGCCCATTGCCGTGTCTCATTCTGCTGGAATAGTAATGCTGCCCGCGCTGGAAATGAACTTGATGTCATCCTCTGATTTCGAAGTTACTAGTTAAATCTTCTCTTGCTTGCTCCAAGCGGTAGTCATCTTCGACAGGTTATCACCGGTTATCTGTTCTTCAGTTCTTGGCAAAAAAATACTTTTTTAATTTAACATGCTGTTCCTCGGGATCCTGATTAAGCACAAATTATCCTGCCATCAAATTGAGCAATTTTAGTGCAAAACTAGTGCAAAAATAAAGCCCATTAGAAGGGAATACTGCCACGGGGACTGATGGGTGGAAAATGTAGATATTGGACAGACAGCCTGGGACTTTTTTTTTCAGCTATATAAATCTGCTTCTAGCATCCAAGGGGAGAAGCCAGCCATTTACTGTTGGCCTGGATTTATCTGCGGTATTTTCAAGTGAATTGAGCTTGAATACGTGCTATTTTTAAAGAGTCCCAAGAGTGTTTGGGATGTGGAGAAAATGGGGAGGATGATCAAGTTAAAGCTGAAGCTGTAGCACAAAGTGGATAAATGTTAGAATTAGGTGACATACATATAAAAAGTGCCAGTAATTCACCCTGATGTGATCCATGCAGATATTTTACCCAGTACTCCTGAGAAGCAGTTAGAAGTTCTCTAGAGTATGGTTCAGAACAGGTTGCATAGTTTTGCTTTTTTTATTTGGTCATTTATATTTACAGAATTTCCAGATTCTTCTTCTTTTATGTGGCAGAGGAGATTCCCTTGTAGCATATACAAAATACTTGGTTTGGAAAGGCTGCTGAGATGTGCAGCATAGCCTCAAAATGTGGCTGATGGATGCATCTTTGATTAAAGACGCATGCATGTAAAATAGATGCCTGGAAGCTATTTTCAAGCTGTGGAGAGTGGAGGTGCTCTGGTAAATTGTTGACCTAAAAGTGCTGGATATCAAACTAGAAGCTATTTAAGTGAGTTTGTAATAGGTGCCTGGCTGAATAAATGTTAATTTTGGCTTGATTTTAGGAAACCAGGGCATAGAAAGGACAGAAGGGGGGTGAAACATAACTCTATGGAAAAGTTGGAACCTGTAACTTCCAAGTGCCTAAACAACAGTTAAGTTTTAGGAGTGTTTTGTGAATGTTTCACATAAGTGATGGGTAATTTTAACCATTCATCTACCTTCTGCCTTGGGCTCAGTCTCTCTGGTGGCTAGAAGGGTGATGTTGCCAGGAGTTTCTCCCTTCTGTAGCTTATCCCCTCTCTCTTGAAACCCCAATCACTGGATAAAGAAAAAAAAACCATGTAAAAGGATGGTGTAGCTGCACAGCATCTGATGGATCTATGATCCTCCCTTGGAGCAGTACCTGAATGACTGGAGGTTCTGTCATGTATTTTGGTTTTGTAACCTATCTGTTAAACATGAGGATGCTATTGCTTCTGCTTTCCAGTCAATGATCTAGATTTCTCAGGGAAGCTCATGGTGTAGAAACCGGAGACCGTGCCAACATCTGACAAACCATTTCCTAAGCTTTTGCCTTTGCTACTAGACCAAAAAGACTTCATAAATTTTCCAGTGTTGCTTTGCAGTTCTTTTATTCCTCCTTGGTGGAGAAGAGCAAATTAATAGGGAGAGACTTGAGGGTTACAGAGGTTTTAGGGATCATCAGGAAAACTTCCTTATGAGCAAGGGAACTGTAAGATGTGCTACGATTTTGTCTGCTCAGGGTTAATTTAGCTCATTGTACTTTCCCAGGAGCAAGTCTAGTGCTCTTTCAGAGTTTACCAGCCCATCTTTCAGGGCCTGTGTAAAGACACCAGGTACAAGATGCCTGAAATAGGCACTGAAGCTGCCGAGGCACCAGGTCTTGCTGGCATTTTGTCTTGCAGACGCTTTATTCTGTGGCATGCTGTGCTCTGTGTGCCTTTCTCTAGGACAGCTGGCTGCACTTCAGGGGGCCTTTCAAGACGAAACATGCTGGAAAAAATAAATAATTATTATTATTGTGCAGCTATCATGGTTATGAATGTTTAATTTATAGACTCCAGACTGTGGCCAAACTCCATGCAAGAAACAAGAGGGGAAAAAAAAAAAGAGTAATTATATGCTAAAATGGCTGAAATTCTTTGCTACTATACCTTTTCAAAGTGTGTTTTTCTTCTCCACTGTGCTCCACTGCACAGACAGCTACGTGAGGAGCACTGGCATCAGTGTGCGTCTGCTGGATATTTCTGATAAATATTTTAACAAGTGCTTTTTGTCAAATCAAACGTGTGCAATTATTTCCAGTACTTTAAGGTTGAATCTCTTTGGTTTGGGGTGGGTTGTGTTTTTTTTTTTGTTTGTTTGTTTTTTTTCTTCTCCCCCCTCCTTGAACTGAAGGAAGAATTCTCATGTATGTTAGTTGTGGGGTCACTTTGGAGGGACGTAGCTTAGACACTGCTGACTATTGGGACAGCTGCGATGTGAATTAAAGGATTTGCAGGTCCATGGAAGGGGATATAAGCTCTAGTTCGGGAGCAGGTAAGGAGAAGGAAGGTGCTATAGCATCTCTCCCTTACCTACACTTCCTTGCCTATCCCTCTCAAAATATCTGCTGCCACCAGATGTAACTTAACTTCACAGCAGATCACCATTCAGTTAGTCCTTCCATCTTCTTTTGATAAATATTTTAAAGATAACCCTGAAATACACCTAAGGAATGTAGCCATGGGTTTTGGTGGGAAATGTATCTGGTGTCTATCCTATATGATTCATTCCCACCATAAGCTCTCATTAAATTCAAGAAAAATAACAGATTGAATAGTGTACTTTTCTCTGTGTGTGTGTGTGTGTGTGTGTAAAATCTTAGAATTTTCTCTTGCTGCTTAAAGAAACCAAGAAGGTTTTAATATTGCTTCTAGAGGAGGAGAAAACTCTTTTAGACATTAAGTGTCTTGTTCTGTTGGTGCTTCCTGTGTTTAAAAACTCCTTTTAATAACAGGCCTGATTCTGCAGTGAGTTCTTTGAGGAGAAAACTGAATTGGTGAGGAGGTTCCAAATGGGAGCTTAATCTGTCCTTGAGAGGTGCATTTGGTCAAGCCTCCAGTGGCCTCTAGCCTTCACAAGACCAGCTTACCTGCACCAAGTTTACCTCTTGAATATTTCTAGGATTGGGGCTGTTACTACTTGATTTAAGCATCATGTAATGATTAATTAATTTTTTTTAAGATTACTGCAAAAGAGCAGGTAGAGTGAAACATGGATGTATATTTTCTGCATTGGAATAAATTTTTGAAGAAGTAAAATATAATTTGGCTTAATTTTCTGACAAAACATTTCAGAACTCGGATCAGCTTGGTGTGAATCTTGCTGCTTGAATGCAGTGCTCTGTGCGCAGTGATTAACAGCTGGTTTTGGGCTACAACATGGTAATATGGAGAGAAAAGAAGAATCTATTGGGAAACTCAAAATATATTGCAAATCTTATCTAGGTGGAATAAAATTATTCAACTTGACACTGCAGAAAATGTGGGGATATCACCTTAGGATGTATGATTAAACTCAGTTTTATTTCTTATTGTGGTATCTTGTTTTGTGTTGACAGAGTGCAAGTTATAAGAAATTGCTATGTATTTTGTAAATAGCTGCATTTCCTATTCCATGCTTTGTTCTGCAATATTTTTAAGATCACAGACTCTTCACAATATAGAAAACTAAGAATATGTGGGCTTCAGGTGCATTCGTGTGGCCTTTCCAACCCCAAAATCATGTAACTCAATTTTTTTATCACAACTATTTAAGTCAAAAATGAAGACTGATACTCTCTCTGAACTTCACTTCTGGTGAGCCGTGATGTGAAGTTGGCAGCAATGTGTTTCTCAAACAGGGAAAATGCTGTAGAACAAAGCTTTATTTGATGCGAAATCCAGAAGGATGATATTGTGGATCATTTTAATAATGTTAATTTTGTAATGCTAATGAACTTCCTATCTCTTCCTTGGTTTTATTGGGTGGGAGAGTTGCAAATTAAGGAAAGCAGATATTAGAATTACAAGGGCAATCATGCTTCATAATCACCACCCAGCAGAGGCTTTTATTTCAGCAATGAACAGGAAACATTCAGGACAGTGGCATTAATTTTATTGCCTTGGTAGGCAGGTCCAAATTAACCAATTATAGGCATATGATGAAGTGAAAAATCACAGCTGGAGTACAACAGCTGCACAGAGCTTTTGCTGCACCCCAGATGATGATTTCTAAAGCTCAAGGTAGGATTCTTAAAGATATTTAGGCTCCTTCCATCTGAAAACACCTGGAATTGAGAACCAATTATGGAGTTTTTTCATGTATTTGGCTTGTAAGATTTTTTTTTTTTAATATGCTTGAGTAAAAGAAAACTCTATGCAAGTCCACATGCTCTTAGTACAACAAAGACTTTCTAGGGAAAGAAATATGGCTGTTTAAATCAGAATTCACATCTGTTGATGTAACTGCTTTGTCAGTAGTGTGGGGGGTTTTTTCTTACCCCCCCTCCTCCCCCTGGCTTAGCTCAGAGTGAGTGCATATGGGGAAAAGCGTGGTTATTTCTGACAACGGTTGTGTGAATGCTTTCCACGTGACACAGCTGGATAGCAAGGAGAGGCTGAATGATGAGACGTCTCAGGATCGAAGGGCAGCCTTATGGCAGATTTTGTTCTCCCTGACTTCAGGAGTCATTTGCAATATGTGATTATATTTTATCTCGTATTACTTTGAAAGCAGGCTGGGCAGTATCTATTTTTTTCTTTTACTTGAGCCGTGCTCTTGGAGTGCTTGAATACTTTGTTTTTTCTTCATTTATTTTTCTGGAAGTGGTTCAAAAGACATTTGGAGAAGTTAATGAGACAATTTGTAATTTATTTTGTTTTTTTTCTTTTGGGGGTGATCCAAAGCCATTTGAAGGCAATAGAATGGTCTCATTGACTCTGAAGAGCTATGTGTTAGGCCCTCAATGAGAATTGTTTTTAGTCTATTGACAATTAGATGATATGTCCATATGTGAAATTAGAAAATACAAGTATAAACATTATAGCACAAAATGTTTTAGTATTACTTTGCAGTTCTGTTTTCCAGCATGCTGCAATTATACTGCCTTGCTGGGCCTAGATGTGGTGGGGCAGACTAGTATTCTGGTACAGGAACCACTTTAAAATAACCAGAGGTTATTAGACCGATAATTACTGGTACCAAAAAAGAAAAATAAGAAAGGAAGTTAAAATCCAGATTTGTTGGTGCAATGGAGATTTTTGGCAATGGGGATTTTTGGCAATAGTGAGGACAAGGCTTCTTTTTGGTCATTATGGGTCATAAAGAAGCTGTTATCGGTGGGCACAGGTATAGTTACTCCTGCCAAAAGACTGGAGGTGGACTGGCTGACCTCATACTAAGTCCCTTGCAGCTCTATTTTGTCTGTGTGGTGGTGGGGTTGTGAAAACTCTTAATGGTGCATTAATTATACATTAGTGTATTGCTGTGATAACAAAGTAGAGCGTAAATATAAATGTGAGGGAAGACATTGAGATAAAAGGAGAATGAAGAGGAGAACTGAAGTTGCTCTCACTGGTAAATAAGGCTCAATGTCACCCCTTTTATTTGCTACCTGCTGAAGGCGAGGAGGGAAATGTATATTTGCAGCTATGTTAATATTAGCACATTCAAAATTGAAGATAAAACAAAACTGACCGATAGGTGCTTCCCTTTGGTTTGCTAGTTGTTTTATTAACTAGTTTTGGGAAGGTTTCACCCAGGGGTGTTTCGCCAGCAGACGGCAGTGTGCCTACTGCGACTAAATGCGCTCGTTCCCAATACCTCCCTTTTCAGCCTCATTATACGAGACATGAATTGCAGGGGCAGATGTATAATCTGGGAACTGTTCCAGATCCATCTTTTAAACAATGAGGTGCTCCACGCTGATTGCACCAAGTATGTTCCTCTGTACCCACGCCAGCAGCCACAACGAAGGTCCGCTTTGAGTTGTGCTGCTTGGTAGCCAAGTCAGGTGGGGAAACTTGCAGCGGCTGCCCATCGTCAACAGGTTGACTCAATCAATCTTCAATGAGGAGTGTCTTGCCGATGTCTGGAAACTTCCTCAGATGTGAATTTTATTAAAGTGGTGTTGGCTGCTTTTCTAGAATACCTTTGCTCAATTCTGAAGTGGCCTCAGTTGCAATTTTTACTCTTTGCCCCATTAATAACTTCCTGTTATTTATTAAACTGACAAGGTAGTTGATGTATAAGGATCCTCTATCTACACTTGGACTTCTTTAATATTGCTAGCTTTTTATTTTGGGGTGAATCCGTAGTATCTTGGTCATGTTTCACTTAATGAGGTTTCAGTTTGAGGTGGAGGCAAATGTGGCCTCAGACCCCCACCCTTGTATGCACATTAAGTGCTCGCTCTTCTCTGCTCATGTGTGCTAAGAAAGAAGTGCTGTGTTTCTCAGCAGAGCTGTGCACAGCCAACTCAACCTCCCCTTGTAAACCTTAAGTTTCTCAGAAATACAAGGAAATGACTCTCCTGATATAATTTTTTTTTTCCCAAAGTAACATACAGTTGCTGACTAATATCTGGCTACAGTTCGGCTTGCTTTGGTGGGAAGTATTAATGCTTTATGACATCTCAGGGGTATGGTTAATAGCTTTATCAGATAATTACAGTGCTGGAAACAATGTGATGTGTGTTCTATCGTGGGGATTTGGGATGCACCCCATCTCACAAGGCTCTTAGTATTAATATCTCTACTTCTCTCATCCATTTCAAATAGCAAAGGATGAGCTGGAACAGATGGTTGCGCTTTGTCCCTGTTGTCCTAGCTCAAATCCCAGACCTGCTTGTTCTCCCCCATCGCTCCCAGGAAAGCTCTATGCTACAACCTGTAGTTGGCTCTTCTCCAATTCTTACACTTAGGAGAGGTTGTACGTGACTCTTCCAAGGACATTTTACAGGATAAGGGACTCTCTCCTCTGCTCTGAGGGAGGAATTCAGAGCAGTGGATGTCACATCTGTACCCAGCGAAGACTTTGGTGTAGGCTGCACACTCGGAGCTGGGTTAGGGTGGTGGAATAAAAGGCCAAGGTTCTTGTTGTTTACACGTTCATGTATCTGCTGTGGGCATTTTGTAACTTGGGCTCAAGCATATGAAACACAGGGCTTGTGAGCATCTTGGGGACAGTGCTTCATTCCTGGCTGGTGCAGGGAAGACTGAGTCACAGTTTCTAAATATGATGGCAGTTGGTATTAACAATAAGCAGGGTCATAAGCAGTAGGGAAGAAAATGGGAGTCTGAGGAGATGTTGGTCTCTCTTAACCTTTTTGGACTGGTAACATAACTTGCTGTAAGATTAACGAGTCTTTGTTATAATCTTCTCTGATGAAATCAAACCTTAAATGCTCATCTGAAGTGTAACCTTCCATTGTAGAAGTCCTAGAGGGCTGGACAACTGCCCTTGCAGGAAGGAGCAAGAAGTGCACAGGGACCTTCTGCTATCCTCTGCAGCCACTACTTGCTCTGTGTGACCTCTCTGTGGACTCCCGTTTGTTGGGCAGATTTTGTGCCCTAAAACCAAGCTTGTAAGGTGCACTTCATGTTGTGTTCCTTGTTTTGGCCAGATTAAATGTCTCTCAGAACAGAAAATGATGCTAATAGTGTATTTGTGTGATTACAGATGTAAACGAATATACTTGCAGAGACAGAGGTTTGATTAAAACTCGGATGAGTTAGATAAAAAATTCTTCTCCATCATCAAAAGTAGCATCAAGACATGACCTCTCTGTGTCCAGACACACTGCAAGCCAGAAGCCAAACTTAAATGTGGCTAGCCTCCCTGTGGCTTAAGAAATAAAAAACAAACAATCAAAAAATCCCCCAACTTACTGACTTTCCAAACTCATTGCACACAGTCCTATGTGCTGCACCATTAAAGCATGTAGTCAGGAATTGCCTTTTACTGCTTTTGGCCTTTCATCTCCTGTGCATGCTGGGACAGGTCCCCAGTGCTTGTTAGCTATTTGGTGTGGGGGCTATGGGGAGATCTGACTTTAAAACTACAAACTCCTTTTAGAAATAGTAAACTGGTGGCAAATGAGTTTGAATATCTTGGCAAGACTCTTCAAGGACATTGTGTGACTTCTCTGCTAGGAGCCACAAGTGCCAAGTTTTTCTATACTGGTACTTGGGCACATCCCTTGACATGGAAATGGTGAGCCACACAGCGTTCCATCAGTCTGAACATTTAACATCACAGTCTAATTAGGCCAGGATCTTGTATAGAGTACAAAATATAAGGCCTTCATGGTGTAGACAGTAATTTCATACTAGAAGTATAATTTATTTTTAGTTAAGTCTGGCTGTGTTACCTGTATAACAGCCAATCTTGGAGAAAAGAAATATTTCTATTATTTTTGCACTTTCAACAAAGTTACTTAGCTACTTCAGGTGAAGCGTTTTACTACAGCACAAAGGCATTAGGCTGTGCTCAACTGCTGTGTAATGATCATAATAGAAAGTAAATACTTTTAAGGCACTTGGACAGAAGGAAGTTTGGAAATCAAGTGCTCTTAGATGATACCATTTTTGCAGGCCTGGATCCCTCCTGTTAATTGGTTGGTCACATACTTATATATTTATTTTTATATATATATTAAAAAAAAAAAAAAGACAAGACTTCTGTCTTTCAGTCAATCCCAGCAGCGGTAAAATGATTTAATTTTTTTTTTGCAATCCATCCAACTAGCTTTTAAGAGTTAATTTCTACTCTGAAAGTGTCCTGAAGCATTAACTATGCAGTTTTCAAAGCCCTTCTTCTCTCCTATAAGCTCATCAGAAAAGAACATGGCACATGCCATCTTTCTTGTGTGAAGCTTTCAAAGGTGAGAGTTTTTCTTTCTCTAAGAAATACCTCTGTTTAGATTTGTGTCCTACCACAAAATGTTTTGTGAAGTTAGTATTTTTTTAAAATCAAGGAGATAAATCATATTTAGAATGGCAGTGATTAGTATGACCTTTCATTAAAAACTGTTGGAAAAATGAAGGGGGGGAAATAGTTGAGCTTTTAGTCTTAACTTTTAAAAAAAACTTGAATTATTTTCCTCAGTGAAGGACAAATTTTAAGTCGCGCATCATCAAATATTCAATATATTTGCTGCTTATGTAAAAGAGTAACTCTATCCTAGTGAGATAGAGGAGATTAAAACAAGCAGGCTGCATTCCTAAATTCAATTGTTTTCCTGGGAGATGCCATGCAGCCTGGCAATAGATTGACACTGTGTCAAATCTGTTTCTTTAAAATTGCACTCAAACGAGTTGCCCTCTAAATGTGTCCCTGAAAACTGTACCGGCTGATGCGGTACCTAATGAAATTACTGAATTAAATTTCTGAGAAATTATTATCTGAACGCACGGAGCCCTTTCAGACTGTTTCATTTGTTTGAACATTAAATTAAGCAATCTCCCTTCCAAAGAGCTCCGAACAGCGTTTAAAAGGGCCAGCAGTACGTCTTCTGCTCCCTCTGGAGGAAAACACGTTTACTTTGCCTGTTTGTTCTCTACTCAATAATTGAACTCTTTGCGAAGGGTGTATCAACAATAAATTGACAAATCGGGGAGGACACTGTTTACTAAGGTAAAATTAGACCTGTGTCATAGGTCTCGAAATGCATCACAGCACTCGATGAAAAGGTAATGGCTGATGCCTTGAGCCAGCCACCACTTGACAGCGCTAACTGGGAAGGATATTTGATGATGACTTTGAGCAAATGCAGTCAATAGCCAATATATCCTCCTGAAGTCGGGTGCAGCCCTTGTTTTACTATCAGTCCTTATCGGTCTGGACATTGCAAAAAGAGATGCCATATGTGTGGGTATTGGATAAAGATTAAAGTCCACAGTTTTTGTGGGGTTTTTTTTGTTTTGTTTTTTTTTTTATCAACTCCAATGTTGAGCTGGCTGAATAGAGGTCAGCAAAAAGTTCAGTCAGCTGAGCACCTGTTGGGGCAAGCCCAGTATTACATTTTAATATGAACTGTGATTAGGAAAAAAAAAAAAAAGGCACATGCTAGTACTCCTTGCAAATGCTCTTTCTTTCTGCCCTGTGTCCTGGCATGAAGGAGACCATATGAACATCTCTGTATTAAGGAATAATTAAAAATACACTTCTGGCACTGGGGTTGGCATGGCAAAGCCTGGAAATGGGACTTCATAAAGATTTAGAAATATAAAGGAACTCTTTTCCTCTTCACTGTGATTAAAATATGGGCATCACTGCTGGTTGCTTGATTAAACTTTCCAAATCCAAGTAGGTACAAAACAGGGTGCATTTTAAGTATGTGCTGCTGTGCACATAAAATATGCAATATCAAAAAATATAGACAAGGAAATTCTGGCGAGGAATAGATAAGTCAACTGGGATAGGATTAAGGGGTCCTAATTTTGGACATTGGTGTTTGCACGTGAATGATTTCTTAAGGGAAGTCAAAGTTTCTCAGAGCACGCACTCTGACATGCTTCTCCAGCTGGGGGAGTCTTTTTACTTTTTATCCTTTTCCCCTCTTATTAGTATCTTTGCTGAAAATCTTGGCTAGATCTAGAGTTTTCAAGGCTGAAGAACATAGCATAATGTGGTTTCATTTTTGCATGTGAGAGATCTGTTCTGTCTAAGCAGCCTGTTAGGATGCAATTTATTTTATTTATACCAAAACATCTGGTAGTTGACGAATATGGAGCTAGTTATATGCTCTTAAGAACATATATCTAAAGGGCTTTTGTAAGGAGCATTTTTTTTTTTTTCTGAAAGTGCTGCCAATTAGCTTTAGTATCTGCAAATGAATGACGACCTGGAAAACTCTGTGTCTGAGGCAGATCTGACTATGCTTTAAACAAATGCAAAAAAGCAGTAATTAAAATTAGCAGCAAAAAGTAGAACTCGCTTGATGTGGTACTGTCAATGAAATCAAAACCTTATGAGTTAATGACGGCTTTTGATAGTATTTTCATCAACTGTAACATTCATGGAGAACAGGCTTGTTTTTCAGTGATTGACCATCACCAGTTCATGGAAACAAGCTATTGGCAGTCTATGATACACAGATAACCTAAAAGACATTTTTATTGATTAAAAACATACTTTTTTTTTTTCCATTTAAACAGAGAAGAGGTGCATTTTTGGCCAATGTTAATTACTAAAGTCAATGACACACCATGCTGGAGAGATGCGTTTCCCTTCTGATAGGTCAGAGCATGGGAAGCTGGAGCTTTTAACCAAGAATCCTAAAACCCCCCAAAATTCAAGTTTTCAGACTTCTAGGGTGTTCAAAGGATACTTGAGGTTTCTGACAGGCTCTAGTTGAATACTGCGTAGCTCCTGGAGGCAGGATGCCAGCCTTGCTCCTGAAAGTCACCCACATGTGGCAGAGCTCGTAAAAGCTCCTGCTAACAGGGAGACACCTAATCAGGTGGGATGCTCTCACCCACTCGACAGAAATAGTCCCTTTCCTCTAGTGCTTGCAAGATACACTGAACATCATTAAAGAAATGGATGTCAGACAGCAGCTGCCTGAAATTTGAATGTCCTTCCCAAGAGCACGGCCACTAAGTGCTGAGCAGGTACAGTGTTCCCCCAGCACTCGCATAACTCCCTAAGACATAATGAGGGTTGTGCATTTGTGTTGAGAAAAGGCAGCTACTCTTAATTGCTTTAAAAAGGATTTTATTTCATCCATTAAAATGAAAAATCTCCTGTAACAACAGTGTATACAAATTTGTTTTCATGGATCTGTTTTGCGCTTTCCTTTGAATGGTAGCAAAAACCCATACCTTCTGATGGAAAATATTTAGTACGTGCAACAGAGCAAGAACCGAAAAAAAACCAATGTAGCTTAAAATAGACTATTATTATTTTTAATGAAAATGATTCAGACTTGAAAAGTTCTGTTATAAATAGAGGGAGTCTGCTGACATGTTTGTGTATTTTAACTACTTAAATAATTCGGACAGATGGTGGTCCAAGTGGCTAACAAAAATTTACCCCCAAAGACACAGTGGTACTTTATTGCATATTAGCTGATGTTTCTTACCATGAAAAGTTAGTTCTCTCTTAGCAAAATACCTTTTCTGTTCTGCTAGGCAATTTAAAATTAAAGGTTGACAGGACATGCTAATGAAATAAAGCAATAAATATTTTCTGACAGGTGTAAAATACAGTACTTGTTCAATAAGATTATATTTTTGGAAAATTTTGCTTGGTAAATCTAATTTGTGTCGGTTCAATATTGGCTTGAACATCTAGCTCTAATTTATTGAAAGCACCAGGAAGACTATAACCATTTGTTTAGCACAAAGTGTTCAATCTATAAGAACGAACTTCATGAAATTTAATTTTCTGGGCAAAAAGACAATCAAAGCAGCAAAAAACCTGTGTCCCTTCTTCCTCTGAACAAAGGAAGAAGCAACATACGTTTGAAAGCATTGGCCCAGTGCTAGCAGTGACCTTGCCGATATCATTCATGTGAAGAGGACTATGCAGGAGCTTAGGAGAGATTTTCAGACTCACTGTTGATTTCTTACGCAAAATATCAGAGATTCAGTTTTACACAGGAAAAACTTGGATCAGCTGCACTGGTGTTACTGCTTTTTCTTTTCAATATGGGAAGATTTAGAGTTTAGGTGTGCTCTAACTACTCTACAGGTGGTTGAAACTACAAGCTTAGAGGATGAAAACACTTGGTTTACCATAAAGTAAATGAAAAAACATCTGTGAAATAAAATAACTTGATGGTTTTTTAGCTGTTCATTTTTATTTCTGTGATCACTGTTAGTCCAAACAGCCTGACACTCTGGCCCATTTCTAGGCCATTCTTGCAGAGGCTTTTTGTGGATTGACAATGCAACGGTGATGCCCTGAATGTCCTTCAGGCCAGTATTTAAGTCTCAACCAGTTTCCTTAATGCTGGCATTCCTGGAACTGCTTGAGATGGGGATGAGGTTGGGAGGGAATTTTCCTACTATTTATTTAACACTGTAGTTGATTTGAATTCATGCATTTACACTTGGGTGAGACTCTAAAGGTCAGCAAATGAGTACATCAGACACTTTTAAATACGTATTTTATTCCTCATGGGTTTTTTTTAAGGACCTCCCTTCTGCTAAGGGCAGGATCAGGGTAGAGTTAACCTTGTTACTCCCTTAATTTATTATGAGGGCTTCAGAGCACTACAGCTCCAGGAGGAGGCATGTACTGAGCAGGAGACCGATTTTACAAGTATTTCAGAGGTGCCTCAGTTGGGGGCCCTGGAATAGGCTGGGATTAATCATTGCTGTGAAGGTCTTTGCAAGACTTGCCCATTGGACCTTGACCAATTTATTATAAAGCTATTGAAGAGTTTTGTCCTGTTTACAAGATATCTGATGTAACTTGGAGTATATTTACAGTGTGTAACACCTAGTGTCCTGTGGGCTAGAGTCCCGTCTTGTGCTGTGCATAAAATAGTGCATTACTTTAGAGAACATCCAGTTCTTTACAGTTGTCTGGCCTGAAATCCTGAAAACTGAAGATTCCCACAGACTTGCATGGTTGGCACATTTTAGGATGCCTCCGTGGTTATTTGGTTCTCATGAGCTCTGGTGAGGATGCAACAGGAGAAGAAACCAAAGGTCCTGTCTTAGCAGGTTCTGTAAATTTGGGTTTTTGCGCTATGTTGGTAGTGCCAGGTTTAATGTTGCGAATGGATCGCTTGCGTTTCTATCTATTGCCACTTCAAACAAAGCGTTGATAATTGAAGCTAGTAGAGACCATCTGATATTTCTAGCTTGCTATATAGAAAGCAGCTGGTTGTATTGAACACTGCTTTGTGGTATCATTTGGGAAATGACACCTGATGACAATCGCAAACTAGTAACTCTAAACTGCAGTCTGTAGGAGAGACCACAACTTCTAAACCAGCTTTAATCCAGGCAAACCAGTTCAAGGGAACAAAACCAGTGAAGAGATGGTGGCCAGATCCTACTAATATGTAGTTGTTGCATCTTACAAAGAGCTTGTAGACCTCTACCTGCTCAAGGCTGGAAGGCTTCATCTTTCTAGCTGTAGCGGCTTGACTTTTTTTCTCTTTATTTCTGCTTAAATCCAGCTTGTTGTTGTTGTAGTAACTTGTCTTGATGATGTTATAGCCATGGTTTGCATATTTTTCAGCATTAAAAACAATGGCAAGGAGAGCTCAGTTACAAAATAAAATAAAAGTTGAATGTACTCCTTGCATGATAGAAGTAATTTGTTCAGCAGTGGTGTAGAAAGCAGAGTTACTATTTTCCAGCTAATAAAACTTGCAGAATTTGTACTGATTATACTATGGTTATATAAAAACATAGATATACTTACCTCCTGAACTTCTGAAGCCTGCAACTCTGCAGTACCCTTGCACCAAAAGGCAAACAGAGGGTCATAATTTTGTTAAGAAAAAAACTAAAAACCTATGTGTCTTGCTCTATAATTCATCCTTACTGGCTTTGTTACTCAGTTTCCCTACCATTATGCTAAATCTTCAAGTAAAGGTCAAATCTAATAATTATCCTGAGTGAGCATTTAAAACCTGGTCTGCTTTACTGCTAGTATCGCTTACAGCCTTTGCCTGTATTTGGGTACCAAGGCGTGCATGTTTCTGGAGGTATCATTTAACGAGTTTGTGGAGTCATTGTTTTTAGGGTAATTAATCTTTATAGGTAAAATGATACATCTGAGATAATAGCAAGGAGATGATGGCAACATCAGACCCCTAGTCTCTGCTCGCTCTGTCATTTATATTTATTATGCTGCACACTGACCTGCTGAAGTTGTAACTGTTACATTAAAATGATTAAATTCCAAATATCACAGCTTTATTATGTTTCCCATTGTGGTTTATTTTTGAGGGGAATATGTAATGAACTTTAGTGAAAACCAGAAGCAATCATCTCTCCCAAGGCCTTGGCTCTTGGATTTCAGAAAAAATGGTAATTGGCGGTCAGAGATCGTTAGCATCTTTTTGGGGGACTGGAAATCCTGCAAATGTTTTTCCTTTGCCTTCTGACTTGCAGAAATTTTGTTGTGCTTTTTTCTTCTTTTATGCAAACACTCAGCTAATGATCTAATTGGAGTAAATAAATGTAGACTAACCTGACTGCTAATTAAGCATGGTTAACAAGATACTGGTTTTATTATAAGCTGTCTTTCATGTTTTCTATTGCTCTCTTATTGGATATTGCACAAAGCTGCTGTTCCTTCAGCTTTGCAAGATTTTTCAAAGATGCTTATGATGGCAATTTTAAAACTGATTAGCACCATACCTAGCTGGGATCACCAGCCGTGATGCTGACTTATCAGATTCCGGGGCAGACCCTCATGTGTGAATCTTTTAACTTTGCGGAAGAATGTATCATGGTGGTGAGGATTTTCTAGGTTTATAACTATGTAAAAAATATAACTAGAATTAGTGGGGTATTTAATTAAAAACAAGAGTTTCTTGGAATTGTGATTTTTTTTTTTTTTTTTTTTTTTTTTTTTTTAAACTGGGGTTAGTGAAGTGTGTGCAAATTTGAGCCATCTGACTTTGTGCTGCAGCAGAGGAGGAGCTGATGGCAATGCTGGATCATTAACAAGTACTGAGGAGCAGTGATTGCTTAAACTGTGTCTGTCTTACCTGTACAGGAAAACCTTACATCAAAATTATCTTTGCCTCTAACTGCCCACGCAATTTGATAAGAACGGCTGTCTCGGTTGAAGAGATGCAGCCTGAGATATCAGCAGTGTAGCCAGGCTGGGAATTGTGCTGTCTGGCAAAGTTATGTGGAAAGATCTAAAACCCATGTATGTTATTAAGTGATACTTCTGGTGTTATAGCTTTTTGGGTATTGGTTCTATTTACTTTGTCAACAATTTTTGGATTTATTTTTTTCCTAATGTAAGTGGAAGGGGAATATTTATCAATTTTGTATGGTGAAAGCTCAACAAACCCCATAAAAATTCTCAAAAGAGAGTAAAATCTATATGGGATATTTATAGTCAATTATTCTTCTGATTCTTCCGTTCTTCAACTTGCAAGTTTTATATGAACTTCAGCTTTATCCATTTTACACTCCAGTAAGCTTTGCAAATAACTACTGACGGTTAAGGAGAGTTACTGATCTATTCTTAAGCCCAGTTTTACAGTAGCTCTAATACTGGGGCTGTCTGCATCACATTGATCAATGTCAGATTAGAAGCTTATTCCTGGTAGGCGGCTCATTTGTGCACCTTTTAATCATATAGTCATGATATGGCCTAAACTTTAACAGGTATAAAAATAGAAACTGGCTGTACCTTTGTCAAGTTTACTATTACTTTTCTTTAAAAAATTGAGCCTATGCTCAATTGAGCAGTATAGCTCTGCAAGTGCAGAGTCATGAGACACAGACCAGACAAAACTCACAGGAGGGCTGATTCAGGTATGTTTTGCTTATTAAATTTCTGCAAAATGGGGAAAGATTCTTCTTATCTTCTGCCAAAAAGTTCTAGTTATTACACAGATTTTGCACTACAGTGGCAACAAGAACTGCAGTTTTTACATACATGTGCTCTATCCTTATTGGCAAGTAAAAATTGGTGTCTCCTGCTTTTCAGAAATCCCACTTCCAGTTATATCACTCTGATCTTTGGGTTAATTTTCATGTAGTCTTCAGCCTCGGCATTTTGACCCAAAACTGCGTAGCTCTGAATATCATACATAAATGTTTCTGATAGGTATCTTTAGCAGCAGCACCTGAATATCAGCATTAAAGCATGTTCTGTTTTATTGTGGGGATTAAGGAAGACAATTGTGGACAAGTGTGCTAAGGTAAGGATTAATATGTTTCTGTATATGCAGTAATTAACTATATCACTTCTAGTACTTAAAATAGCTTTCTTTGCGCAGCTTCTCCACACTTGTTTTTCAGGATTGTCTTTGTTGTGGTAACACAATAAATATGTAAAACACCTATCAAAACACAACTCTGCTACAGTTCTGAATCCCTGAACAGAAGTGTCCACATAACTGTGTCTGAATTTTGTTACATTATGGATTATTTTTTTTATATTCTCATAGAAGTAACTTAAAAAGTTGGCATCTTGTACAGCGTGGTACTAACAAAAGAGCCTAAATTTATAGCTCTGGATATAATTAATTCTGGAGCTCAAACATCTCTTTGGCCCTAAGAGGCCACGTGGTAGTCTTCAATAGGCTTCTACCCTGATATTTGCCCAAAAGCTGGAAGGACATAAGTTGAGCACATGATCCCTCTGCATTTTCTGTGGGGTTTTTTTGTTTTGTTTGGGGAGAAGATAACTCTGCCATGGAGGTGTGCTTGTGGCAGGAGTGACAGTCTGAAATTTGAACCACAGCTGGGTTTTTTTTGCCACCTTTAAAGGAAAATTACTGTACACTTCTATATATTTGTACACCAAATATACAGGAGCTTTTGCAGTAGTCTAAAACACCCAGCACTCGAAGTAAAGCAATATTACTTCTGGCTGTTGGACATTATGAAATTGAAAATGATGAACTTCTAGATCAACACAGACATGCCAAGATAAGAGCCCAGATTCCTGGAAATGACATGGCTATCAACACTTGTGGACAGAATTGAGGAGGGAACTCGTAACCTGCAGTAATAGACTTGGCTTTCAACCCCATTTCTGCATAAGAAAGAAAACTAAGAATGTGTTGTCAATATCTCAACCCCTTTTTATGCTGTTTGTGAAGATGTATGAAGGATGTATCCAATCTTCAATTGATGGAGCGTTTTAATTGCTAATTGCCTTGTACACAGGTGTGACTTAATCTGTATGAACCACACAGCTGAAACTACAGCTTCGTGTTTCTGAAACGCTGACTTCAAAGGCTTTAATACAGCTTCGTGTAAAAGGTAGCTTCACTAACTGATGCTCTGCAGCCAAAAAAAAAAAAGGTGATGCATCTGGTTGTCAGATGTTATCTAATCATTATGAATAAGAAGCAGAAAAAGAATTGTGTTCATCTGGGATATTTTTATACAACATGTCACTGTGCATTATCTCCATTGTTCAAGAGTTACCCTGTTGCTATTAAAGCACAATTTCCAATACCCGCAACATCCTACCCCTGCCGAAGCTGGGGCAGCGGTGCCTGCTACCTGGCCATCGATCCCGATACAAGCCAAAGGGTTATTCAGTGCTGTACCTCTGTCATCTTTGTCATTCCTCCATCAGCCTCGCATGTTTGATGCAAAAAGGCAGCACTGGGCTAATCCGTTCTGGAGTGGGATGCTGCATCCTTGGCACGGGTGGATCCAGGCAGCTCTGCCAGCTGGGTAGGTTTGCAGCAACACTGTCAAATGTCTTAATGTTTCTAAATATTGGGATATATCTTGAGTTGCAGATGACTCTGCAAAAAATTTAATCTCTTGAGCAAAAATCATCTGTGGTTGGTATCTGCTGGAATCTCTTTGGAAAATTTCAGCAGTTTCTGAGGATGCCAATTGAGAAAACACACTGTTTTGCCAGTTAAACAAAGCGCTAACAGTCATTGATGTATAAATTAAACAGACCAAACCCTCTTGTGTCCTCATGCTTTTGAGAAAAGGAGTTAATTTTTACTCTCTTTATTAAGAAGCAGTCTTTTCATTTCTTCTGTCCTAGTTTGGAAATCCCTGTTATTTTTCCAAAGTGCGTGTGCCTTTGAAAAACTGTAATTTGAACTTGGGTGGGGGGGGAAGGCCCTGTCTGTAGGAGGGGGCTAGGGAAAGGGGTAGGATGTGACCTGGCACCTCTGAAAAGGAGGCTTGGACCAGATGCCAAAATGTGGAGATCAAAAGTCTCCTGAGCCCAGTCTAGCTTAAAGCATTGGGGAAGGAGTTAGATGATGCATCTGTGAAAGAAAGAAGGTTGAGGTGGGTCAGGCAGTACAGGAAACATAAATGGGAAAAATATACCCTTTGCTGGATTTGAATACATGAAAACAAACCCCAAAAGGTAACGTAAGATCGGAAGGGTGGGCATTGCTGCTTCCCTAACCCGAGTGGAGGGAGCCTTGGTGTAGTATATGGCCATGCAATTAATGCTGCTTCATAACATCTAAAAGCCTGCAAAAGAAGTTACAATTATGTGTTTCTTTTTTCTTAGTCCTTGGTTTAGGATAGTAATTTAAAAAGCGATGTCTCAATGAGACATACAACACCACGTGTGAAATCTGTTTCTCAAATATCTCCAGGCAGACAAGTAAAACTTGTAACAGACAAAGTGCAGAAGTTGCATTTTGATGCACATACTACCTGAACATGTGTATTGTGAAAGGACACATCTGAATGCCATGGTGATAGTCTGCTTCATATAAAGTCTAAAGTGCTAATTGAGTTACTTTGAGTTTTCATGGGCTTGAACGGGTATTTAATTTGGATTTAACAGAACAGATGTATCAAATTAGCAATACTTATTTGACAGAAATAACTGTAAATATCACACTGTTTGAAATCTGTCAATCGGGAAGCATCCATCAGATGTGCCACTAACATCGCACCAAATGTGTGGCCTACTGAAGTTGTTATGCTCCTTGTTTCTAGGTTACTCATTTATTCACTTATGCAAATTGACTTCTAAAATACTTCTTAGTCTAATTTAATTCCAGGTGAGATGAACAGGAGTCTTTCTAGTGAACTGAACAGGACCTGGTCCTACCTCCACAGTGCTTTGCAGTGTGGAGGATGGGGGTGTTCCTTGGGGAGCCTGGGGCGTGTTTGGCTCCAAGAGCTAGCAGAGAGCAATGGAGAAATCAAGCACGAGTAACTTTCTGCCCCAAAGGATGGGGGCAGAAAGCTGGCTCCATCACAGCCAGCATGGGAATGATGTCAGGACTGTATTCCTATGAATAAAAGGTGCAAAACTGATTAATGAGAAAATAAGGCAGCAAGTGCAGGGAAAATCCTGGAAATGATCATGCCCTTCTCTTGCAATGCAGTGGCATTCACTGCTGCCTAGCAAAGATCAGAGGACTTATATTGTCATGGTCATGATGATGTTTTCTGATTTATTTTTTTCTTTGCATAGTTTTTGTATTTTTTACATCTTACTAACCTTCATTATACATTTTGTAATACTGTTTGTCTTGCATGTATAATTCACTTTTATCCTTCTGGCAGGCACTGAAAATGCTTGGTTTTTCCTTAGTCTCTGGACTACCTTGGAAAGTTGGTACCCTGCTTCTCCCTCCATCTACCTATGTGAGGACAAGACAGCCTTCAACATCTGCCCTCTCCCTGCTGTTAAACCCTGTGCAGAGGTGGGAGCTTGTTGGGACAGGGCAGGACCGACTCTGACAAGATATGTCTCTCCACCTTGTCTTTTTCCCATTTGCTTCAAGGTTTAGCAAGCCATCACCTGCTGAGATATCCTAGAGTAGCCTTCTGCCATTGTAAACTTTGCCAAAGAGCCTCTCTGGCACCTCAGAATTAGAGGCTCCTGATACCTTTGGGCTCTGAGTCAAAGCAGTGAACTGCACAGAGACAACAGGAACGCCAAAAGCACCCCAATGTTAATTCTCTCACAGACCAGATAAGGGACCAGTGCTAGATAGAGTTAGCTAGATAGAGATAGATCAAGTTTTTTATCTTTGCAAAGTCAAGTTAAATAATACAGATGTGTTATCTATTGCAAGGATGTTTCTTGACTACTGTCTTCAAGGGAAAAATAGAACCTGCTTATAGAGACTGTTTTCACCAAGAACGACTTGCTGAGATAAATCAAACACTTCTGTATTTCATTTGTTTGCCAATCAGCTTAAAGTTCTAGGTCAATCTAAACTGATTGACAAAAGCTTATGAAAATAATAAGTTAGTTTTACTCAAAGTTACCTTAGTTTTTCCTATCAGCTCTTTCTACTTCTCTTTTATGTATGCTGTGCTTTTGATACACTTAGTATGAAATACTAGGTGTACTCTTGATATAAGCAATACTTTTACTATAAAAGCCTCAACAGTCAAATATTTCTTGTATGGGTAAGAGAATTTGCTTTCAAAAGAAAGTAAGGACCTAAACTTTTTATTAATTATTCATTTGTCATCTTTTTCTACTATTTTTTACTTCCCTTCTCTTATCAATACAAAAATAGTCACAATATGACTAATTGGATCCAGATATTTAAAGTTGGGCCACAGAACTGTTGACTTGATATGTCTATGAAAAGTGTGAAATACAGATATGTGATATATGAGACCATATTCCCACGTAAGTTTTAGTACAAAGGTTGCTTAAATGAGAAGTCTTTCAGGATTTCGTTCACAATGATTTAATGCATCTTTTGCGATTTAACTGTCTTCATGTGAAAAGGGAATTTCCAATAAAATGCACAGTAACATAGAGAGATAGCAGATAGAGCTATCCTAAACTTTTAGTAAAATTTCTCATTATGTGTGCTAGGAATATAACCCTTCTTAAATTCTATATTTGACCACATCAACATCCTTTTAATGCTCTTATTTGTAAGTGGAAGGACTATTCCTTCCCACATATAACCATGTAACTTTTGTGGATAATGACAGGAACTGCGTATGGAAAGGAATATTCTGAAAATATCTTTTTTTAATACGGTGATGATAATTAACGGTTATCTGGTGAGTAATAGAATAGTGAAGCAAGAGTAGTGAAGTAGGAAATGTAGTCTTCATTTTGATTAAACACAAGAGTCCTAAGGACAGAAATCTTTGTGGGTTTCTTGGTTTGATATGGGAGCCCATGCCATCCGTTTGTGAAGGTCCATGACAAAGAATCACTGATTCACATTCTAATCTTTCTTCCAAAGGTTGGACCATGCTTTGGGAGGGGGAGTCAACTAGAATCCAAATGCATTGTGCCCCCAAATAGTACCTGAATTGCAATGTTCAATCACAAGGTGGCAGTTATGCTTCACAGATAACTTTTTTTTTCACTCCTACTTGCATTTGATCCAGCTCCAAAAAATGCCAGTGTGTGTATCCTAGCTAAATTCACCTTTTTTTCTTCCTACGAATAAACATTCTTTACATATCTGAAAGAGGACTTCTTAGTACATCTATAGGTTTCAACTGTAATTCAATCTTATAGCCAATATACACAGTAAGACTATTAATAGAAGTAAGGTTGCAAAGCTGCTTCATTTTATTTTCACGTACCTGCAGTCCACACTGTGAATTTTCATTAAAATGATTTGTGTCAGAGTAACTAAAATTGTTCCTATTGGTATTTTTAAATTTTGGTCACAAGTGAATTATCTGTTTATCTTTATTTTGCTATTCCTTAAATCCTCTTTATTCAAAACTGATACCTACTTCCATATACAGTCTGCATGAGTAGCGTGGTGAGCTGCTGGATTCAAGTTGGTAGGTTCAAAAAAGTTGTGTCATTTTACCTGGTGTAAGTTTTTACCAGGCTCTGTGTATAAGTATATAATAACCTCCTGAATGGTATTTCATACTTGCCTTGACTTTCTATAGGAATCGGGACATACATTACCAACCGCTATTGCATGAGCTGTTCTAGGGTGTGTTTGCTCCTCCTCTCAATCCTTATCAGTCCTTCTGAAGTTGCAAATCTTGTAATAATTATATGGTCTTTTTGGCTTTTTCTTGGGTTTGGGTTAATTTGCTTCATTTCTCACACAGAAATCAGTTTGCTGTGGTGTTGGGTGGTTGTTGGTTTTTTTTTTTTGAAACAAAGTTTTCTCTTGGCATCTTCTTCTGTGATTGCATTGTGAGCACAAAAGCCAAAATCAACAAATGTTTCTTGGAGATGCCCAATGAAATAGCACGTAGCTGGGACTTGTGTGCCTCACTCAGAGGCAGAGATAGCTGGGAAAGTGTAATATTGTTGATGATGTTTTGTTTTCTCCCCCCAAAGTTGGCTTGTGGCTGGAAAAAGAGTGAAAAAATATTGCCATGAGAAGGAGTGCAGCAGCTTTTGACCTTGTGCCTCCACCACATCCCCAGGATGAGAGTTCTGGTTTTCTTCTTCTTCCAGGGAATTCAGCATAGTTGCTACCATTAACTTGCTACTTAAAAATCATCTAAAAGGAAACCAAAGGTGACCTTTTCCACTCAGCGGAGATGACTAAAAGCAATACTTAGCATGATGCCCAAGACAGCATCTGTATTCAGCCTGCTTACCATAAGGGCTTCAGCAGGACTGCACTTAGTGACAGCCCTCCAACAGTGGACAGCAGGGGACGTTCAGCCCCGAAGTACCCAGTTTGTCCTTGTTTTCATTTCTTCCTCTCTGAATATGTATACAGAATAAATGCTTTCTTTTGTCTTTACCAAACTGCTTCATCTTATTAGTTGATTTTCTCATGAGCAAAGAAAAAATGGCCAAACCTTCCCTTTTGGCCTTTTGCTGCCACTGATGAACTCTTCTGCTATTTCGTTTTGGCTGCTTTTGGTCATGAGCATCTTCAGTGTTTCTGAGGCAGGACTCTGATTTAAAAAAAAAAAAAGCCTTTTCCACAGGATGCTACACATTTGTTGTGCACTGCAGAACATGGTGCTAATTATTTGAAAGCACAGTTATTTTGTTAGTCTTAAACTGTACATGTTAGCTTCTGTTGCAGCAGGAAAAATGAGGAGGCTCAGACTGTGTGTGTGAGTGCATAGACATGTACAAGATTAAGCCAGAATTTATCTGGTGCTTTTTTTTTTGTGCTGATTCTGTTACCACTGTTAATTGTGCGTCTTGATGGTGGCAAAGATTGGTGGGCTTGGATCTCTGGAAAAGGTAAAGTACAGGGTAGGTGTTACTGCTTGTCGTCAGTGTAGGTATCTCTGTGAAATGTTGCCAGTAATTTTTCTTTCCTCATGCAAGGGATAAGGGTGATAGAGCTGGAGGAAGAGCTGTGTTTTATGTTATACCTTAATGAATAAAGCATGTGTCCAGTTTATTGAAGACACAGGTTTCATTCCTCTCTTCTCCTGGGCATGTTTTATGACTTGAAGATGGTCTGTCCCAGCAAACACCTAAAGGAGAATGAGAACTTTTGCTTTTTCCTCCTGTTGGGCACTGTCAGAAAATGCCAAATATTCTGAGTCCTTCTGAAGATTTATTCTTGCAAATCCCTGGTTTTGGCCAGGCATAGTTCTGGTGCTTGCATTGAGTGTTGAGCCTGGTGGGGCTGGAGCAGGTCCCGTGGGCAGGTGGAAGTTGGGCTCTGGGTGGTTGGAAAACTGTGGGGCCACAGCTGGGCAGTGCGGGGCAGCAGCTGTGCAGGGGCTTTCAGCATTGCAGCTTGTGCTGATGCACTTAAAACCCTAATCTAGATTCTCAAATTCTCTTTTTGGATCCTACCGAAAAAGATGATAGTTTGGTCACTCTACCCCTCTGTCAATAGTCCCTCTGAAGACTCTGTGAATAAGCATGCTGGTTATCTTTTTTTCACAACAGTAATAAATTAAAATGCTGTGTCGTTTCTCTTGATATTCATGTTGTACCTTTTCCTCATATCCCTACCCTGGCTGTTCTTAACCTGCAATGTCAAGCCCTGTCCCCATTGATGGAAGCTATGGACAAGATCTCATCTGGGTCACTGGAAGAAGATAAAGACCCCGGATAATTCATACAAAAATAATTAACTGTGCTCAACTGCAGCATATGTTTTTCCAAGAGGCATCCAACTCATTTTCAGGGAGGCTTAGCATTGTGGACAGTTTGATGGGGTAACAGGCAACGAATAAACAGACAACAGCAGAAATTGGCAATGTAGGTGGCTTGTAGCTCAAAAGTTTTTTGATTTATTTTTTTTCCTAGGCTTTTCAGACACTTTTCCTTTTTCACTTCAGAATAAATCTAACAATCTTCAAAACAGTGTTTATCTAAACAAAGCCCATGGTGTATAATTCAACCTTACTGCAGCACTATACACAGATTACCATTTTTCCCGTAGTAATTTCCTAAAATAACTACTTTGTATTTCCTTATTTTGTGTGTGAATTCCTTTTTTAATTATTATTATTTTTGACTGCCAGTCAGAATCACTGTTTCTACTTTGCTGAGCTATGGAAACCAGAAATCCCTTGCTGCGGAGCTGGTAGTATAAGAGGATGCTGCACGTAGGTCAGCAAATAATCTGAACAGTGTCTGGATGGGATCCCCAGCAAGGATTGGACCTCCTTCGTATAACATAAAAGCACTGGAGCAATGCAGAAAGGCTTCCATAACCCTATTTGTTCATGTGCTAATCAGCAGGCTTGGGTTGTGTGGTCTTTTGTACCCCTTAGGACTTCCCTGCTTGGTCCAGCACAGAGATGCTCGTGGTGCTGCTCGTTTCCAGCGAGGCTGCACACTTGTACTGTAGGATGGTTCATGTGGGCAACATGGAAGCCTGTGTAACATTAGGGACTTAATCTTTGTATTAGCTCTCAAGCACAAATATAAAATTGTTTTTGTGTGGCTTTATATCTGACTCTGAGGTAGAGTGTAGGTGGTATTACCAATTCGTCATGCATCTGTTCCCTTTGCTAAATCAAAGGAATTGACAGTTAAATTGTTGCAGGTCTTGGTTAAGTTCAATTTTAAAAGGCGATGTCAAGATAAATATTTGATTAAATCATGAAGAATGAAGGATTTATACAGAAAAGTGAGCAGTCCCAAAGTTGTTTGGTTTTTTTCCTGGAGAGTTTATATTCCCTAGTTTCCTTCTCTGCCTAAAATTCTTTATTGAGTATTTTCCTGTGTGATCCCGGTGTCTGTGCCTCACAGTTGTGTGGTAAGGATAAACGGTCAGTGCCAATAGACAGATAATTGCGTTTGTGTTATATTAATGGCATGCTTTAGGGGAGAACTGTTTGTGCTCGTCAGAAGACAGACAGGAAGGAGATCTGGAGGCCCAGGCATACCTGACCCTGCTCTATGTGCGTAGCTGGAGAAAGCATTGCTGGCCGCTCCCTGTTCTTATGAAATGGCTAATGAATGACTCAGTGGGCAAATCTAAACCCTAATGTCTCCAAAAATTGTTTCCGGTGGGAATAAATCTTAATGATCTCATGTGGGTTTTATTGTCAAAGCATTTATTTGCTTACTCATAGATTAGCCAGAGGTGTTGCTTGCTGCCAGTCATATAGGCAATGGAGTAAATGCTGTACAACTTGGTCTGCAGTTCTTTGTCAGTGGAAAAGACTCTAAACTGATACGTATTCAGGTTGCTTTTGCTGTTTGGGATGAAGCTCTTCCAGTTTTGGGCCAAACTTTTAAGGAATATTTTTGTCTTTACAATAAAGTGAGACGTGTGCCTGAGCTGTGTGGCCAGGGCTGCCAGTTATTTTGATATCCAAATGGATTTTGGTGGGAATGTAGGGTCCAAGTGCGGATCTGGACCTAAATGGTTCCAAAACATTTCAGTAGACTGAGGTATTTTATCCTTATCCTAAGGTAAAGGAGAATTTCTTTATGTATTTCTTTAATCTGCTCTTTGTTTTTGAAAAATTACTTATCAAATTTCAGTGTTTTGATATGTTTGGGGTTTTTTTCTTTCATTTTGGATCTTTATTATCCCTATCCTAGTATTTGAATAACTGTTGTGTGTGCGTGGTTTACTTAGAAATAGCAATGGCATTGAAAGATACAAACTGTAAAAGCAGAAGCAGAGTTATTGTTATTGCTCAGGGGTGCCTCTGAAAATACAAACAAGCCTGAAACATGAATCCCCCTTTTCTGTTTTCAGACCTTCACATGTGTGTGAAACTACTGGGAATTATTAACTATTCCTCATTTATATATGAAAAAACCCAGGTTTTTCAACCAGGCTGCCTGCACCCACTTTCCATTGATTTTTAGAGTATTTGGTTTTCATGGGTTTTCTTGTTTGTTCATAACGTAGAACTGAATAAAGATTGGTTTATTCCTCAAAAACTTATTACTGTTACGGAAAAGTTTAATTCAAATCACTTTCTACGTTTACTGCTGCCTCTCTTTTAAACTCTTGAATCTTCACCAATGAGGACAAATAACTAGCAAGGCATTCTTGGTTGTTCAGACAACCCATTAAATTATCAAGGGATCTTTTATTTTCTGAATCTATGTATTGCCTGGGGAACTCCTTGATCTGTTTTCTTCTTCGTGGTTCTCTTGAAATGTGTATAATAATTGGATTTATAATAATAATCTTCTGTTACACGTCTTTGCAAAACAAATGTAATGTTGTCCAGCACCTCTGTGGTACAACATATGTTTTGCTCTGTGTTTGTTTTTTTTTTGAAGATTGATTGTTAGTGTAGAGACACGTGGAGTAAATAGCTGGTAAGAAATATAGCTGTGCCATATGGTTTCAAGTGTTGCTGAGACACTTGTGGTTTTTCCTTCATCTTTTTTGTTTGGGTTTAAGCATATGGTGGTAGTGAGCATGCTAGATAACTTCTGCCATAAAGCAAATGCAGGATAATGCCAAATATATTTACCATATGTATATTCATGGTATCATCACACAAGTATTAGTTAGAAGGATAATGCACATATACAGAAATAGTAACAGCTATATTTTTTTTTTTACCCATGAAAGAACTGCTTATTAAAACATTGAGGAGTAATAACTACTTGTGATTCTTTCCTCTCCATGTTCTGCATAATTTGCAATGTAAGAGTAATGTATCCCCATCTACATTTATTGCAGAAATGACAAATTATGTTTTCCAGTTTTGTCTAAGTGAAAGTTGGGTATATTGTCTTGGAAAATTAGTATCTGAAAACCCGGCGTGAGGTACATGCTATCGGTGTATACGAACAATAGGCGGTACCATTTCATGGAATGATCTTGGTTAGTAATGTTCTTGGCTCATAAAAATAATTTTAGTACTGATAATATTTATATTGATGCTAAACATCCTGACAAAACACTGTAAATTGATTTTATTAATGATATAATATATCATTAATGACAATTGCACTTGAAAGGAACATAGACATACTGTAAATGAGCTTTCCTTTCATCTCACTTACTACACTGCCATTTTGAAAATTATTTGGTTTATTAAGGAGAATAACAAGTAAATATGTAATGAGAATGCACACAGGCACCTTGTGAGAAGGACTGCGCAGTGATAGCGTGCTTAAGCTGAGTTTCGTGTAGCAGTTCCCTGTGTTTTTTCCCTCTAGCCATAGCCCACTGCTCTTCGTGGTTTGGAGAAGGTAGCTTTTTCACTGGAGCAATTTTTAGCCTAATAATCCCTTTATACTGGGGATCTTATCTAGATTACTTCATTAGTTTGAATAATGATTTTTCAGTCATAATCCGTAATACCTGGGTTATGGAAGCACGGTGGTGTCAGAGGTGAGCGGTAGAGAAATCTGCTCTGCCGCCTTCTGCGAGCCTGTGATCTTCCTGTTTCTGTGACTGATGGTGACTGCTGGTGTGCCTGATATTTGGGGGGAAAAAACCCCAAAATACCCTCAAAAAACCCCCTGTAAACTTATGACAAAAAAGGCAGCATTTACTATTAACACTCTTACTGCTTTGTCAGATTGGACTTCAATTTTTTTTTTTTTTAAGCTAGAAAACATATATTGTTACAGTCAAAATAAAATTACATAAAATTATATAAGGCAGGAATCGGGGATTTTTAAAAAATGTTTGTCACTTGTGTTGGGCTTTGAGTTCATGGGACTTGCAATAACATTGGTACCTCCTTTTCATAGGAAAATGTATTGCATTAAAAGAAGTGAAAAATTTGGGCACGTTTAGGATTTTCTACTTGAAACACTTATCCTAGTAGTAAGCCATACCTAGAATTGAATAAAAAATTATGTAGGAGCATAAAAATGTGCAAAATGGTTAATTCTGAAAACTGGGGTTTGACTGGGGAAGACCAGCCACACACAGGATTTGACCCCAACCCACTGAAGACCATGGGACTTCTCCAGTGGCTATGAGATGGCAGAAAATAAACCCAACCTAAACAAGCAGGAAAAGAATAAGGGGGGGGGGGGGGGCGGGGAATTAAGATTAAGGTATGTGGGTGGTGGTAGTAAGTCAATAGGAAGCGGGGGGTTTCTGAGTATCGGGAGATGTAAGGATGGTGCTTAGCTGAAGTGTAGCAACAAAGGGACACGTTAAGCACATGAGAACATATAAAACCTTTAGCATTTTCCTTCCTAGGTGGAAACCACCTGGACTTGGGAGGGATATAAAGTGTCTGCGGCTTTGAAAGTCTGTTACAATAGGTCTTTCCTCTGCATGTTGGAAGGGAGGAGGAGTGAAAATGTGGGCAGGGGGGAGGCTGGATATGATCCCCTGCCCTGAACACCGAGATCTGCAAGATGCGGTTCCTCCAGGTCCCATCTTTTTCTCTCTCCCCCAGGGCTGGAACTTGAAAATTTAATTACTTCCGTCTGATATTATAGAAGCTGTAAAACCTAAATCTATGGTCAGGATTCAGCTATTTAGCATGGACAAGGGCAGTAACTTTTGTACAGGTAAATGAACATTTAAATATTTCAAACTGCCCTGCATCTTTTTCCAAAACATAGGATTGCCAAAGTGCAGAAACTAAATAGCTAAAATGTTTACTATTATTATTATTAATGGATTGCGTGTATAGAAAGTGTAGTTAGTTAAAACCAGTGTGATGCTATTGATTATTTTGGGTTAGAGAGGGTCCTGGTTTATAACCCAAGCACAGGAGAAACTGGAGAGGAAAAAGTATGTACTGGTGTGACCTGGTTTCTTAAGAACTCTAAAATGGTTTAAGAACAGAAAACACGAGACTTCACAATTCCTGGAAACTCAGATATATAAAATATATCTGAAAAATATATATCTGAATACATATATATCTTATGCATCTTATCTATATAATTTCATATATATGTATACATACATACACTTTATATATGTATATAGAGTAGAAGGACTTAGGTGGGAGTTTGCTACCTGTCTCCTCATGAACAATTGTATCTGTAGATCCATTGCTCAAACTTTTACTTACTATATGAATTTGTTGACAGTGTGTTATGGATGACATGGTCATCCTTCATGACCAGTTCAATCTTCAGCTATACCCTGGGGCTTCAGCCTTGTTTTGCAATGGTTACCACCCCTCCACTCACCCCCCAAATAAAAAAAAAAAAAAAAAATTAAAAAAAAGCCACGCAGACATTGTTTGCATGGTGCTTGAACAGAATTGTAAATGAAAGCAGACAGTCTGCTCATGCTAACAAGAGGGCTCTGGCCAGATGTGAAAGCCTGGCCTCGGCTGGCAGCCCCCTGCTGAAGGTCAGAGCAGACAGACTTCTTGGTTTGCACTCAGACACTTGTTGCTACTTTTAGGTTTGACTCTTCAAACTTAAATCTCGGGTCCCATAAGCTGAGTTTTCACAAGGAAACTGAGGATCTCTTGATCTTCAGGAAAAATCTTCCCAATAAATTTTTAACTTTTTACCTGACTTGCTTTTCAAGGTTGTAATGAACATTTTCTCCTGCTGCCTGCAGCTCCCCAGGCAGAGATGCCGTGGGTGGAGGAATGTGGCACATTCAACCGTCCCCCCAGTTTTCTGCTCTCTGTGTGTCTTTTATCCCCAGCTCACTCTCACGCAATTATTTTCCCATACCAGAACTTTGCTATAAACTATATGTTTGAAATACAGAAAAAAGACCTTCAGGAAGTATATCTTTATTATCCTGGAGAAGATAACATTTCAAAAGCAAGGTGAAACAGAGAGACAGAAAAATAAGATTAGTGAAAGATACAGTATTATGGACCAGCACAGTGACAGAGACTGATTATAGTTTAAAAGATTCTGTCCTTAAAAAAAAAAAAAAAAAGGAAGGAAAAAGCTTGAACCCTTCAATCAGAGCATTTCAGAAACATTATACAATAATTTTTACATACTATCAGAAGCTCTTGTACTCCCCATGGTGTCTCTAATCTGTAGTAAATTTTGGTTTTGATTAAGTCTTCCTAATATGAAAATCACTTTGTTGTTTGGGAGTTTTTTTGTTTGTGTTTTTAGTTGGTTGTGTTGGGTTTTTTCTTCTCTCTTTTTTTTTTTTTTTTTTTTTTTTTTTGATGTATCTATGCAGGGTAAAGAGCTGTCTCTCCAGGGATGCTGTTCCTGGGGAGGATGCCCACACTGACCCACCTGCAGCTGTGCTACCCCAGACTGCAGCTCTCAGCATCCCACAGGAGATTTCAAGGGGAGGAGGACCCTCCTGACCAAGGCTTCACAAAAGGACATGGTGACCTAAGATAACAGTAAGACTATTATAAGCCTTGGTGGAGTCTGGTTAGACATTTACACAGCAACCAAAAAGAAATAAATAAAACATTTATTATTCCTTCATCAATTTTTTTAAAAATAAAATTTATCCTAAAATATACATAATATTAAAAAAAATCTTAAATTTTTTTTTTACAAATCTGTCTCAATAGAAAAATAAATATATTGGGTAAACCAAAATATTTGATTTGATTCAAACTGGAAAGATTTATATTTTCCTTATTAAAGTTTTCGGTCCCAAAATGTCCAGAGTGTCTAAATGAAATGTTTCCATTTTTTTAAAAGTATTACAAGTGGAAATGAGTTACCGTTGACCGACCCTTTTATATCTATATTCACACATATATATGTGTGTATGCATGTATATACATATATGTGTGCAAACGTATATATGCACACAAATCTTATTTGTGTTTGTGGAAGAAATACTACAGAATAAGGGGAAATACTTGAAAAGTCTGCAAATAGTTCACTGAAATTTGTGGTCCTTGGCTGGCGCTCCTGTTCCGTTCTCATGGTGGGTGGCTGAACAAACGTGAGCGACTAGATTAAACACCCAGTAGTTGATTTTTGCATCAGACTGTATTTGGACCAAAGTAATTCACTTCTGTTTACTTATTATAGAAATGAAAGAATAAAAGGATCCCTCCCCAAACAGCTTTTAGGATGTATGATGTTTGAGTATTGTGCTTATGATCAAGTTTATCTGAATCATTAGACACCGATGCAAATATTTGACTGTTTGCCATAGTCATATAGGTTTTCATCACTATTGCTAATATTTCAGACAATTTCTGCCCTGCAGTCTAGAGTAAAATAACACTTGGAAGCTCATCAAGATGCCCTGGTACACTGGAGAGGAGGTGGATCATAGCAGGTGCTGGTGCCTGAGTGGGTCCCCCTTTCTAAAGTGCATTTTGGGGAGCACTAATACCAACAGGGCTCTACTTACTTGTTTATGTGATGAGAAAAATGCAGCTTTCGCATCCTGAAGCTTAATATTGTGATTTCCATTTGTTGACATTCAGAAAGCCTTGGGTGGGATTTAGATTTTGCTTCTCCTGCACTTTGCTTAGCAAAACAGGATGCCACAGATACAACTTGTTTTTGTTTTCAGTTTTCTTTGAACAAGTGATTTTATAGCTACTTGAACATGAATTTCAGAGGGTAAGGGGTTGCTTGGCAACTAAACTGCAATATTTGCACTGGTACCTGTGGTGTGATTTCCCTGCTTCCCGGGGAGAGTGCCGAGCGGGTGGCTGTGATGTTTCTCTTTTTATTTGCCGCTCGTGCCGCTAGGTGCCAAGGTTTGACGTTGCTCCTCGCTCATGTTGCTGTCGTGCCCCGGACCCAGAGTATTCACCAGGAGGACTCGTGGTGGGCAGCATGCAACTGCTCAACCAAATTACGGTCCCTTCCGCAAAGGTCTTACAAACTAAGTTTATGAAATAATCAGCCTTTAGAGATGATAAAGGAAAACTGCATCTGTGGCTTGTCCCTTCTCTTTAAATTGTAGCCTGTCCAACTTTCCAATCAGAAAAGAAAGATCTAGGACTATGTCCTTTAAAACTCATCCTTACCTTGAAGATCCATTTAGGCTAGTATTATTTAAGAAGTGTTTTAAACAGGAAAAAAAAAAAAAAAGGCATTGCAAGAAGTTCTGAATCCCTTTTTTCTTAGACTACTAACAAAGATAGTGATAAATGGTAAATGACAGCCCAAAACCTCAGTGTAGTAGTATGAAGCCAAGCTGACAGATGGTATTATTACTGACAGGGACTGGGCAATCAACAGGAGTAGTTTTCAGAAATCTCTATGCTCTATTCCTTTTAAACTGAATCTTAAGGTGACAGTCTATCTTTTATTTATGGCATCTTGAGCTAATCCACTAATTTTCTGGAATTTAGAAAAGCCAGAAAGTATTCCAAGATTAGTCAAGCTACATGATATAAAGTGCAGACAATGGGCTATGTTTTATTCATTGGTGAAATGCAAAGATTATTTCCAAATAGAAACGTTCTTCCAATCCTCCTTCACCACCATGTCTAACAACAGTTTATAAAAATGCTCTGTGGAGAACACCTTTTCAAAACCCCTAAAAATAAGAAACCTAGCAAAAAAAGCCACCTTCCCCTTTTACTTTTGCTGTATGGACATTCTTGTGGTGCTTACAAATTATTTGCCCAGTATTGAAGTGGAAAAAAAAAAAAGCTGCAAAAACACTTTACTGGAAATGACAAAGGTTTCTCTCCCCTCTATTTGCTCTTGTTTATAAGTCTGCAACATTTTGTGCTTGATGAAAGACTCATGAAATAATCTTTACTCTGGTATTTGTGACTTGCGCCTGAGACATGGAAAGTATTGACTCAAGGTAATACAAAAAAAAGTAACTATGCACCCAGTGTTCACTGAAGGGAAAAAAAAAAAAGGCATGAAATCCTCCATTTACTGCTAACATATCACTTGACTAGCATGGTGTTTTCTGTTAAACGAAGGTGGTTTAGAAGTAAATGTGTGACAGTGTGTGCTTGCAATAGGCAAGGAACTTGGTAAAAACTTTCCTGTTTTGACCTGTGTTAAGAACTTTTAGGGACACAAAATCATAGAATCATAGAATGTTTTGAGTTGGAAGGGACCCCTAGAGGTCATCTAGTCCAATCC